>JAECUM010004730.1:0-69117 GCA_016617855.1 Megalonaias nervosa | reverse complement strand
GGGTGAGCGACATACGCGTAGTGACCAGATTGTGAAAAAATCTGGTCAATTAAAGAAGTTTTCATTATTAAGGCAAAAATGTTTTTTTAAAACCCTCGTAGGAACCCTTAATTTTCAAAAATAAGGTCTCTACAAAGTTGTGGGGTTCACCCTCTCTGCTGCTGCCTTTGTATGTGTAAATCTTGAGATTAAACCTGGTGTTTTGAGAGTATATGCAATATTTAATGTCATAAATATGCTGTATTGCTACACATCTGATTAAGTTAAATTGTTACATGTACCTCTGTATATGCCCACCCACCCCCCTTTGACTAATTTATATCTAGTTCTTTCTATTCATTACTCAGAAAAACATTTTATTTTGTCAGAAATTTGATATTTTGCAAGGAAAACAAAAAAAAATGAACAAATATTTTATTGATCTCACTCATTATTTTTCAGACACTGATGATCAGACTTATTCCTTTTCCCTGGGTTGAGAATGGCACTTATACATGCAATTTTACAGGGCCAAATGGAAGATACATTTTTGGTGATGTTGCAAGAAGAGATAATGATTCACTGTATTGTACAAGTCCAAATGTAACAAGTAAGTAGTCTATAGACAAATTCATTTACCATGAGGTATCAATTGCCATTGTTTCATCAATACAGGAATAAGAAACAAACTCTGGCATCAAATGGAGATTACATACAAATGGAGAAACTTGTATTAGCAAGGATCATTTGCAGGTACATTTGGGACAATACTCACCTTCACCCTGCAAGGTGTGTGCCATTAAGTACCTGAAAAGTGAAATTGACTTCATTTTGCATTGTCTTAGTGGCATGTGTAAGTTGTTCTCGAGTTTTAATCCTCACCATTTTCTTTATCCGAATTTATGCACATCATTTCTTTAACATTTTAAACCAAGTGGAATAGTGTATATTGGTCAGTTTATCCTTTTGGACTATAATGTAAGGGTTAAATACTAAATATTATATAACTCATACTTGATTTCTCTAAATCTGCTCCAAAATCTTGCCACTTAGCTATCCAATGTGGTCACTTTTACTAAAACAAAATAAATCTTTAGATAATTCTATTTTACAAAACTGTTCAGTATTATACATCCAGACATAAAGACATTCCAGTTCTCTAAAAATGGTGCTCATCTGTGGATCAATGTGGATGATGAAAAAGCCAATTTGAGAAACTGCCCATCAACTGTATTCATGACCAGTCTACAGTATTTGAATGAATGTTGAGAGTAAGCATTCTACAAAACTGGATTTAATGACTGCTCTTAAATTTGAATGTTAGTCAAATTTCAGTGGGGTCAGCAAAATCTGAGGCCCATACAGTTGGGTTGTTTATTTCACTTTGTTATTAACAATGGACTTTTATGCATGGAAAGATCTTCAGTTAATTTGCCTTCAGTGTTCATCCTCAAGGAGAAAGCATATGGAGGAACATCAAGCATTTTCATTTGCATCCATTGCTTTTAGTCTAAAACCTCATATAATCTTCTATTTAAAATTTAGTACACACAGCAGCTGAATTGGCTATCTATCTGACGAAAAATATGCAGACTGTTAAATTGTCATCAGAGGGTTTCTACTTCTATGACTGTTCACATTTATCAAGGTAAGAAACAACAAGTATTGGTATATTTGAAATAAACTGACAACAGTGTAAAACTAGTTTCTAACTAACCTTAGCACTTGCAAATCTAAATGAGTCTTTTTCAAAGACACATACAAAATAGAAAAGCAAACAAAAAAGTTAACACAAAAAGTGTTGAGATTAAAAATTTTTATATAACTATTTCTGCAGGAATAAAATTTCAAAAACTTTGATGTTTCAACTAGCTGGCTTTAGCTTGATGCTGATGCTGAATATTAGTTTCTATTGACCTAGATATTGATGAGCCATATCGCCATCGGTTTTTGTTCCTATGTAAATTTGCTATGTTGCTATGTAAATTTGCTATGTTGCTATGTAAATTTGCTTAACTGTAAATATATATTCATTATTTTAGTAGTAATCATAGGTGAATGGGTGACTAATACTCAAACTGAGAAAATTATTTAATGAAGATGTGCAGACTGCAAAAAGATGATTTTATTTGTGCATGGTTCTCCTCTCCTAGTCTTCATGGTTTAAACCGTTTGGTTTCAGTGTTCTAAAGCGCTTTGGTTAATTAGAAACTTGTTTTGCATTGTTCTTTGTTCATTTATTGCATTTATCATAATCACTGACAAGCATGATCCCTTGCTGAATCCAATGTACATTTGAAAGGACTGTTATTCACCATTAATTATAGTCTTTATATATATATATATATATATATATATATATATATATATATATATAATAGCAGCCACCCATTCGAAAAGGCAATCCTGCCATTGTGCACAGGTGACCTCTGTACACAGATTCACTGTACAAAAATGATTTTTGCACTGGATGCCATTATCGTTATTAATTTGATATTTGTTGTTGTTGTTAATATTAGTAGTAGTAGTAGTAATAGTAGCAGCAGCAGCAGTAGTAGTACTAGTAGTAGTATGCTACCAAGATTGTGTTATGTGTACTATACATCAAATCATGAAATATGTTTATGTGTTGTTCTTTCTCAGGTTTATGTTCCACACAAGAATATTGTATCCTGCTCACTTAAATCCATCCAGTAAATTAAAATGATAGCAGTTTGTTTTGCGCATTATGACAAACAATAATTTCACTACTGATTGATAGCTTGTGTATGGCTGCAAAACAGAGGACTGACTCATATAGCTATTTTGTGACCTAAGACTTCGCCTGGCTTTACAGACAAGGTGTAAATAATGAATGAACCCTGCCTCTAATGAAAACTTGTGTAGCTAGTATCTTCTCTAAGACAAATGTTTTGCTTCAGAGAAAGCTTTGATTCATGTACAATTAGATTAAGACATCAAACTATATCTGTTAAACTGGCACAAAAGGTGACTTCCATTCCTGTTGTGATAATACACAACTTTTCCCACCATCCAGAAAATGAATGCTTCAACCCTGCATCCAAATGCTTCAACCCCGATTCCAATGAATGCTTCAACCCTGACATATTGGCACCTTTGAGTTACACTGATTATGTGACTGGCATATTGAGTACATGCAAGATAAGAAATGTCTTCACAATGATCACATGATATTCCTTCATCTAAAAAATGTCTTCGTCATGAATAAAAATGTTCGCATGAACTGAGCAGTTACTGTAGATACATGCTTGTGGCACCTTAAGGCAAAGAGGAACCTGGAAACAGAAGACACATGGCACCTTAAGGCAAAGAGGAACCTGGAAACAGATGACACAATGCACCTTAAGGCAAAGAGGAACCTGGAAACAGACAACACATGGCATATTAATGTTACATACAGTATATTTATATTGGAAATTTGCCTAAGATAAATTAGAACAGCTGTTGTGAACATCTCATGTTCAGTTTTCTGCAATGCTAAGTCACACAAATATGGTAAATGTCTGATTAGCTTTCAAGTGTCATATTGATCCAGATGCCAGTTGAGTTTAGGGTTTGGTCCTTTGCCCACCTAACCTCATCAGTTGAGCATTTTTTATCAGTTTCATTTCAAGTGGCACTTGACTCAATTTTAAACAAATTTGGCATAGAGAAGAAGACATCAAATCTGGGGCATTATGAAATCTTTTCTAGACTGTTGAACATATAGAATCAATGTTCTAATCTCCATACCTTTTAGCCTTTTGATCCAAATAGGTTTTTATATGTGCAACTAGGGATTAAGCATCACAATCTGAAACTGGATTAAAATAGCCATTTTTGTCCATGGTTTGTCAAGCACTCTTTCAAAGATACCAATGCATGTCACATATGCAGGTGTATCTTGTGAACTCATGGACACCTTAAGACATTACTGTGCGTAGTAAAAAGGTACTTACCATTTTCACAGCATCATAGTATCCTGTTGCTTATAGTGTCTCTAATAATCACAGAATTAGTTAATCTATTATTTGTTATGTCAGTGTATGAAAAAGTCACAAGCATTTTACAAAAACTTGTAATTTTAATTTCTATTGTTTCTTTCTTTTCAGCTGTATTGGCTGTACATCAGAAAGTGATGGTGGATGTAACTGGTGTGTTTCCAGTAATACAGTGATATGCAGTACCAATGGTTCTTGTCTAACACCTCATACATACAAACAGGTAATGGGAGGTTCTTCGCCCTATAACTGTCTTAATGTATGCCACTCAGCTTATGCTGTACAGCATGCCACATCATATAGCCATGGGTATATCGGATGCTTCCTTCCTTCTGTCCATTACATAGCCTTGTAAACAAACAATAAAATTAGTTTCACAGTTTTTTATTGGTTGCTGTGAAACTTAGTAGGAATGTCCCTCAGAACATGGCATACAAACTTTTGTTTGCAGTGGCTCCCTTAGCAATGAGTCAGCTTCCACAGCAACCAAACTGAAAATTTTATTTTTGACATCTTCTCCAGAGAGGCTCAGCCAAATTCAATCTAACTTTGGGGTAGGATTTCTTTTAGCACATCTGCTACAGTTTTGTATGTGTGCATTAGCAATGGTGTGACTTATTTTGTATTGATTTGCAAAGCCTTTTCCTGATTTCTCTAGAATGACTTAACCAATTTAATCAAAATTAGCCAGAAGGTTTTGCATGACATGCTATATCAAATTATGCCCAAGACGGCTGCTCAAGCAATAGTGTGGCATCCATAACAACCATATGATAAACCCATTTCAACATTTTCTCCAGAAGGACTAAGCCAGTTAACGAAGCATGATAGAAGTGTGTTGTTATGACATGCTCTCCCAACATTTTGTTCCTCACTGGATCTGATGGCAGCAATGTGGCTTCCTAAAAAACCTGCTGTTTCTTAGCACATGCTCTATCAAACTTTTGTTCAGGTTCACTTCACTACAATGGTGTGGATTCCAAAGCTGCCATATGGAAACAGCCTCACAAGTACAACAGAGTGAAGTCTGATCAATTTTTGTGATATTTTTAACAATCTGAAAGAAACTTGTGTTTGTGGTGAATCTTGCAGCAACAGTATAGCTAAGCAATGATATTAAATATCTGTTTTGTAATGTATTCTCTTCAATGACTGAGCCAATTTTGATAAAACTTCATAAGAAAATTTTTAAAAATATGCTCTCTTGATATTTCATCTCATGTGGCTTTACTGGCAATGGTATGGTTTCCACAGCAAACATATGGGAACCATATTAATAACTTCTATGAAACAGCTATGCTAATTGTGATCAGACTCAGAAGGACTATATGTAGTAAATTGCATCTTGGGTGCCTTCTGTAGCAACAGTGAAGCCTCTGATATTCTCTGTCAATGTAGCTTCCCTACAAATGGTGAAGCTTCAATTACAACTGTATAGAAAAGCTTATTTTCAACAGTATATCCAGAACAGGCTTTTTGGTAGGAATATCTCTTTAGACAAGTTCTATCAAAATTGTGCTAAGGTGACTCACCTGGTAAGGATATGGCTTCTATAAACACCAGGTGGAAATCTAGTAAGTGGAGATGGGAGGGGTGATAATGTCATCATCAGATTACTTGATATAAATTGCTTAATTCCACAGGACTGGACAAAAAGGACCTAACTTGAAAAGTGATGGTAGTCTGCCTTCATATCTGGCTGATGTATATAGCCAAATATTCATAAGACTTCTCTACAAATCTGCTCAAGAGAAAGTAACTAAATTTGACAGAAAGCCTTCTGGCATGAAGGCCTTCTGAGTAAGTACAAGTAATACAAATCTTCCTTCCAATATGGCTTGTGCTATTATCATATAGAAAATTCTTTATCTTTAAACTGGACAGAAATAATTCTGGTATAAAGGTCTTGAAATTATGCCCCCATGATATTTATGCATATCAGTGATGTGATCTTGCATCTGTTAAGCTGTGTTCATTACCACTTTGGAAGCTGTAGTTCTGACCAGAATTTTATTAAACTTTGAATAAATAATCATCATCTTGCATGAGTTTCATCATGAACTAAATGCATCTATAACAACAAAGTGATCTTGCATGTAATGTCTTTAGCCTGTTACAAAGTTTAAGACTCTATTTTTGATCTAATTTTGAGACAGGTTGGTAAATGGACTGAAAACATCAAAATGAACGAGCACATTTATTAGATAGATCTACATATATTCATGAGGTTATCTTGTATCCCATTACAGAACTTGTCAACAATTTGGTTAATAAACTATTTTTATCAAATTGTTTTTATTAAACATGGCAAATAAGCTGATACCATCAAAATGTTCCAGGAGTTTCATTATAAGAAAGATATAGGCAGATAAAGGAGCTGATCTTGCATTTGATTAGCTTAGGATCTTACAACTTAAGGGTTAGAATTTTTATCCCAGTCTGAATCAAATGATGTGAATAGAATCATTTCATTATAATTTTGGATAATTTATTACTATAAGTGAGACCTAAGCATACTTATAAGGTAATCTTACATCTGGTTTTGTTGAGTTCCATTTACTAATCCTGACATTACATGTATGATTCAATTTTGATGAAACTTGGTAAATAGGCTTATATCATCAAGTCCTCAGTTCAGTATGATCATGAGTGAGAACCACAGATATTAATGGTGTGTACTTACAACTGATTTGCTGAGTTTGACCACTCCAGCAACTATCTTTATAGACTTAAATAGTCAAGATATTGGGTGAATGTCAAGACCTATGCATATTAATGAGGTAATTTTGTGTCTGATTCACTGCATCTTTTACCACTATGGACACCATTGTCTGCAAACATTTAGAACTTCCCATTTTAAAACCTCTATGCTGAGGCAAATGAACCATCAACTTTTATGAAAGGAAAGAGATACATTCTTCAGTATACAACCAAACTGTCTTCTAGTCAAGCCATTCTTATATACAATGTAATTCCAAAACTTGTAACAGATGAAACCAAATTTGATTTCACCTTTTGGCATATAAATTTTCCCTCATGTACTAGCACCAAAACTCTATTCTGTTATGAACATACCCTAAAATAATAAACTGACTCAGCATTTTAAAAGGTTCTACATGACAATTCAGTGTTCTGAAACATACACAAATGCATTACTGTTGTCAGTGTTTTTGATTACTTCCATGTCTCTATATGGTCTACTCTAGAGTGTATTTCTGGACCTAATGCATTAGACAGGTATTGTAATTCTTAGATGTGAGGTTTTGGCATCATTTTGTATTGCATCAATATATGATTGATAAATGTTACAATTCTGTAGATTTACAAAGTTTAAAATCACACAGTTTCTTCACGTGACCATTTCCTAGTAAAAGAACTTGACTGACAAATATTATATTCCATTTGTACATATGAACCTTTACCCATGTATATTTCATGAATAGGTGTGTCATATATTATCAGCTATTCCACTACCTCAATGCCAAGGTTAAAACATGGAAAATGTATGTCTCTACCTTGTATCCTTTCTGGGTGTTTAACCTTTGAACCACTGAAGATGTATTAATTAAACTTTAGGCAAGTGGTATATAAGTTTTATCCATGATGGGCCACATACTATGGCCATACTACCCACCTTAAGGTCAAGGTAAGAGGACATATAAACTTTTGTCTTTGTTTGCAGTCAGTAGTACAACATGTAACAAATGAAGATTTTTTCATGAAACTTTAATCAATTACATAACATGTTTAGATGCTAAGCTATGCCCTCTGTTGAATAGCAAAGAAAACTACAAGTATGCAAATTTATCCTTCTCAAAATATAACCTCTTAGTCACTTATTATATTGTAATAAAAATTTAGCCAATGATATATCTTGTATGTAGTGTTATGTATCAGCTCGTTTAAAGTAACACAAAGAAAAGAGCGAAGACAACAAGCTTTGTAAGTTTTAACAAAAATAATTTATTTCCCTAGAAAACACAGTGAAAAGGTGAAAATATGAAATAGGACTTACGATTTGAGAAGAAAATCCAAACATTTATCCTAGAATTGTGAAAATATATAAGTCCTATCAACAACAGTTCTAATTGAATCTGGTTTGAATCTCAATTCCGTTCCAAGATGGTGGACAATGACGTCATATGAAGTCTTTACATAAATGTCCAGAATTTTCACTTTGAATCACAATTTGTACTGTTCTGTTTCAATTTAGAATCAATTTCACCAAATGTCTTTGTCCAAAGCCAGTTGTATAGTTCTCCAAGGAAAATAATTATTATTTAAAAAGTAAATGAACTATAGCTGTCATCTATAACAATACACATCTTGCTCTACAGACGTACAAATGAACAACTTTTTCCAGCACCAGAAAAAGAATGCCTTTTCTCAAAGTATATGAACGACTCAACAAGGTGTTAAAATATGACTCTGACTATTTCACAGATACCTGAGTATTTAAACTGAACGAAAACGTCATTTCATGCACACGCATGAAGAACACATGGTGATTTCAAAATCTCACCATTGCATTACACGATATAATCATACATGCTTGGCAAATGACCTTGGCCACAATTGATCATCTACCTAGCTTGTTTATCAAGCCAGCAATCTAAAAAAATTGCTTACAGAATCCTAAGAGTCATATTTACGTTCTAAATAAACACGATGTTTCTTCCAAAATATCAGACCCTGTGAACATAATCATCATCACAATAATAATTATATTTAATGATACAAAAATGAAATAGAAAGAATTCAGATTTTAACACACAAGTAATTAAATTACATGGTCGTAACAATCGTGTATCTCCTACCAAACCACATCCCTTTCTAAAGTCACTTTGAGGATCACAGTAAGGAAAAACTTAACCATAAATGTATATGTTTATCCAGAGCATAATTATCAAACCACTGAAGATATTATCATGAAACTTGAATCAGTTATACATTATGAAAAATAAGTGTGATTCATAGCCAAGCTATGACCACTACCTGGTAGTCAAAGTCATTGCAGGGGAATAAAGAACTCAATGTATGTATGGATAAAACCTTTAAACCAGAGTAGTTATTTTAATTAAAGCTTGTGCCTTTTATACATAACTTGATAGTGTCCCATTTATTGAGCCATACTCTATAACTCAAAGTCATGGTCACTGGAAGGGGTAATGTAAGTCAGTTATCAAGGCTGATATTTTACTACTTTTACAGATATTTTGATAACATTTTATCCAAGCTCACACCTTATCACAAAATAGACAAGTCCCTAGCTGAAAGATCAATGTCATTAGTAAAGAAATGTCATAAAATGGGCATATAGTTTCCTATCTGTCATATTCATGTTCTAGAAGGCCTTTCTTTCATTACAAAAAGAGAATAACCATGTGTAAATTTCATTTATATTCCTGGACTTTAAATGTGCAATAAAGTAACATTTTCTGTAGAATTTTGTAAGAATTCTAGAACTGGAACTCCAGGATCATTTGCATTATCTCCTGCAAATAGTATAAACATTCTAGTTCATGGTTACAGCAACAGAAATATTTCAATGATTTTGTTAGCAGTGAAATTTTTGACATAAATCATGGTTTTGTTAACCATGTGCAGGTATGTTTTGTGAATTATTCTGACACTTATTTACAAATAACAATTAATTTGCTAACAGTAACCATACAAAGATACTGTGCATTGCTTGTTTTGTTTCTTATTTCTTACATGACTGAAAAATTACAGAGAATGTTATGCTGTCGATTCATCCATCTGTAACTAATTTGGTTTCTGTACAAAATAACTCAGCCCTCCAATGTATAAGGTTACCACTCTTTGTGTATAGGTGACACAGGGGTAAGAAAGAAACCTTTTGGGGTCAAAAGGTCTAGGTCACTGTGACTGAAGAAAATCAAGAGCGAAAATGGTTTCAACACAATAATTAATGTTTTTCAGCATCTGTAGTAACTGTTACCAAACTTTATTGATGGTTTGCACTTTATGCAAAGAAGAACTCTCGAGTTTATGTTTAGTGTAAAGGAAGAACCCTTGGAGTTGGGATAAAATGGCATGAAGCAAGCCCTACCTGATTGAAAGGAGCAAAGCAATTGCCACAATAGCTTGAGTTTCTATTATTCACTGCTACCAAATTTTGTGCATGGCTTGCACATAAAATAGAGAGCAATCCTAAGATGTTTGAATCGAAAGGTCAAAGGTCAAAGTCACTGCAACTAAAGAATAAAAATGGTTTCCACACAATATCATTGGTTCTACATCACAAATCTGTACCAAACATTCTTGATGGCTTGTGCATGGGGAAGAAGGCCATTGACTTTGGAGTCAAAATTGAAAACATCAGGGTCACTGTGACTGTAAAAAGCCACAAGTTTTTGCACAATAATATTAGTTACATGTAACAGACCATAATCAAGTTTTGTGGATGGCTTTTGTTGTGGTAAAGAAGAAATCGGTTTATTTTGGGATCCAAAGGTCCAAGGATAAACTCTGTGACTGTAAGTAGAAAAATGGTTTCTTCAACAGAAAGTTAAGATTGCTACATAAAGAGATATTGAAGATGGTGTGGTTAGATAATGTGACAATCATAGTACTCTTGTTTTTCTGTTATCAAAGAAAAGATAATTAATAAAAGAACTTTTCATTTCAGGTTCATTCTGTTAATAAGTAAAGCAATGTATTAAAATGCACAGTTGAATAATATGTATATCTCAGACATATATTTTTGGTTTTGCTAAAAAGTTAACTAAAAACATTTTTATTCACAGTCAGAGGAATGTCCTCAGTTGTTGGACAGTAGAGGGAAACTGTTTGTTCCAAATGGTGTTGTTTCTAGCTATATTTTAATTGCACAGAATCTGCCTGTAAGTACCGTAACATTAAAAGAAAAAAAAGAACTAGCACTCTTGCGTAAAGGTTTTCAAAGGTTATGAATAACATGTCAATGTTTTATTACTTGGAATGCCAAAGAAGTTTAGTGCGCCACTGAATTCCTAAGTTGCAAACCAATCCAAATCTAACATTTGTATGTGATTGATTTTCTGACTGCAGTTTCCAGCAATTTTGTTGTTCCATAACATATCTATTAATGTAAAACATCAACTAGATTTGTGTTAATGCACATATGCTCCCACTGCAGACCAAAAAGGTAAAAGTCTCAAAGATTCCAAGGTGTAAGCAAATTAATAATTAGTTGTCATGATCTGAAAAACGAATCTGATTATCTGTATATGAAATGAAGCATAAATTTCAGATTTCATTAGTCTACTTCAAGTGGATTTTACCAACTCTTGCAAACAAGGTTTTATCAGAAATGTCCAGAAAGGGCAAACACTCATAAATAATTGCTTTATTAACCTGAAAATCAAATCTTACCAGCTACATATTAATACAAAAAAAATTATGTATTTACCCTACAGTATTTTCACTTACCAGTATTAAGAACATTACTGCTCAGAAAACATACCCAGGAAAGTTTCTTTATATTGTTATGTTATATCACGTTTCATATTTGTAGTTAACCCCAATCTCATTAAACTTAATTGTATGCCCTGTGCTCAGAAAACACCTATTATGAATCTAAAAGAGATGAATGAATTCATTCAAGTGTCTTTATATCACTGATCTAAGAACCCACACTTAAACGAAACTAGTGAGTTTGACAATACACTCTTAAAGGGCAACACAAGTTTGATAGGATTTTTTTTATTGAAAAGCTTAAGTCATGTTACCAGTTCTGCTTCTATTCTTTCAGCTTGAAGCCTTATTGTTGTAAAGATTCAAAACCATCAAAAATGAAAGGAATTAGTTGCTAATTATTTAAGCAATGAACAAAAGCTTTGCTTAACTCAATGTATGTTGGTCCTTATGATCCTGGCCAATAAATTAAACTGATTAAATTGCTCAATATCTGGTCTATATATAGTAACATTCCCATGGGTAATGTCAGTAATTTCATTTCAAATATTGCCTATGCTTTTTATTTTTGGAATGGATTCAAACAAACAGGAAGTCCATCACTACAACAATAGAAAGCATTTTTCCTAGTTTCCAGGTTATGAAATTTTACTTGTCATAATTTTAATATATAATACATCATCCATGATATTGTTGAAGGATAAGTACATCTTGAATTTGAATTCTGATTGTAAACACGTATCGCTGAGTTTCCACACTTTGACTCAACCCTCAAGATTGAGCCTTTGAGTTTATAGATTATCCTAGGGTGAGTTGTCAGTTGGATATGTACGCCTGTTTTTTCATGGCCAGAAATGGTATAGATAGTTACATGGGATGAGGATCTTGACAGTTTTTATACTATGATCCAGAGGCTAAATTCCTCTGGTGGTATGACTGGACTTTGTGTTACTCAGTGATTGGCCCTTCTAGACCATGGAAACAGGACACTTGAAAATATCAGCCAGTTACAGTACTGTACTTAGGATGTATTTGTATCTACCCTTTTAGAAGTTTCTGATCCTGCTCCCATGAGTAATCATAACTATACCCTATAACAATATTACATTTACTGGGATATGAGCAACTGGCATTGACTCCAGGGTCCATCCATACTTCCAAACCCCCCAAGAATGTAGCCTCTGACACATAAATTAGAAACTATTGTGGTTCTCACCCTGTAAACACATGTACACTTTCTGGGCTTCAAAAGACAAACATATACATCCAACTGACATTGGACTGCGATTTGATCCTTGCCGCCTAGGTGACTATGCCCTGTGTCATAGCATGAAAACCATCAAGCCCTCAACTCAGTATCCTTGCATATATTTGTTGATGAAATGTACATACCCAAGTGACATTATGCAGTCAATAGCATCATATGTGACTCAGGCTTTGAACAAAAGTCAGAAAAGGAATTTATCTTTCACAAACACAGAATGCTAGTTTTCTCAGTCACCAAAATTTTTAAACAGAACAGGTAATTATTTGTTGGCATTCACAGCTTAAGGTAAAAAAAGTAATTTATTTGTGGCATCAAAATTTAAAAACATATGTAAAAACTTTATAAACTTATCTTTTCCAAGTGGAAAATTATGTTGATTGTTGTACAAAAAAGAGGTGGTGGGTTATTATAGGGTTTGAATATAATAATAATGATAATAATATAACAATAAGTATTATAATAATATTCCAAGTTGTTGTAGCTCTTCTGGGTTTCACATAACATACAATATAAAAAGTTTGAAATAGTATTTTTCTTATTTGGTTTAAATAAATAATTGATTTCAATACTTATTACAATTTCCATTTGATGGTAATTGTATTTATTATTTTTTTAAAATTTTTCAGGATGTTGGATCCTTTACATGTAATGTAGGTGGTGCTCAAATCATTGCAGCTAGTATCAACAGAACTAGCATGCTGGTAATGTGTACAGTCTTTGTAAGTATTAAAAAGGAATGGACAAAGTTGTAAATATAGACAGAGAGTATGTGTGTGATATTTGGAAGGCACTGATATTAAACACATATATTTTTGTGAGGCACTTATATTAAACATCAGAACATTTGCATTTCCTTTAAATTTGGAAATATATTATTTTTGTACTAAGATGCAGGTGACAGGAAGTAGTTTTACATCCATTAGCACAAGTGACAATATATGAATCCACCTGGCTTACAAAGTTCTTTGACTTGCCCACCTATTCAGTAATGCACATAATATATGGCAAACAGTATTTCTGAATCAGATTTTTTATTAAAATCCCCTGCTCCAACAAGCCATCAGATCCTGTGAGGACCTCTTGACTACTGTAGAAAAGCACAAACTGAAATGGTACAGTCATGTCTCAAGATCATCTGGACTGGCAAAAACAATCTTGCAAGGCACAGTGTGAGGGTGCAGAAGAAGAGGCAGACAGAAAAAGAGGTGGGAAGACAACATTAAGGAGTGGACAGGCATGGGATTTGGAGATTCCCAAAAGGCAGTAGAGAACAGGGAAAGATGGAGAGAATTGGTTGCAAAGTCAACTGTGGTGCCCCAGCAACCTCTTAGGTTAAGGGATTGATGATTGATAATGATGATCTGGCTTTCAACTCCCAGATTTGCCTGATATCGAAAAATGTGGAAGGTGTCAGCTGTATAGCAATCTTTCTGTCATAAACAAGTTTCTTCAAGATTAGTCACCAAAGATAAAGATTATAGCCTCAGTCAAGAGGTGCTAAAAGGCCCAGTAACTGGGCAGTTGCCAGAATCATTTTTAAGGATGTGTACTTTCATATCACAGTTTTCTTCCATTAAGAACCTCTCTAGTTCTGCATGTATCAAGAGGTTTTCCAATTTTGTGTTTTCCCATTTGGTCAAGCCTTTGCACCCAGATCCTATACCAGAGTGATGGAAGAAGTTGTGACTCACTTCCCATATTTTGATGATTTGATGTCCTCAATGACCTATTAAAGTCCCTCATACAAGATACAAGATTTATCCCACTACTAGTCCATAATGACTTGACTGGGACTCATTTCAAACCTAGAGATATTGGTACCAATTCCTTATCAGGATTTTGTATATGTGGGGATAAATTTTCTCATAAACAGGATTAGTCCATGTCCCTCTAGACATACATGTATATATATATTCCTGTCATTATGAAGGCAATGCAAGCCAAGACCTCACTGGTTTAGCTATATCTATCCCTTCTGGGGACCATGAACTCTGCAGATGACTTTATTACTCTAAGATGACAGCAATTTCATCCCTACCTGTTTCTCCTTCTTGCAAACTGGAAATCATACAGGGGTCTCCTGACAACTTGGATTTCAGGGGTCTCCTGACAACTTGGATTTCTTGAGGATCACTATTTCACCACCAATTGAGTTGGTTGGTAAATCACGACTGATTTTTGACCTCCTATCTGTTCATGGATGCATCAGATTCAGGGTGGTATGTTCAATTGGAGCCAGAATGGTTTGTTCTTCAGATTTGCTGGTCCCTGGAAGAAATTAACCTGCATATAAACAATTGGGAAGTCAGGTTAGTATTTTGTGGTCTACAGAAGTGCATCAGTCAAATAAGAAGTCACTGGGTGATGGTCTCTGATGACAGTGCGATCAAGTTTAACATGCTTGAGCTGACAAGGAAGCAAACATAATCCTTTCCTTTGTGTGGAGGCATGTGGTAAACAGTCTGTCTAGAAGGAAGCGGAAGTCCTTTTTAGAATTGTCCCTACACAAATCTGTAGCAAGGTCCTGGTTCAGAAGGTGAGGAAGACATTTGATGGATTTGTTCATGATCAGGCTAAAGAAAAAGCTCTCATCTATGCTTGCCTTGTCTCAAACAAGAGGACCGGGATAGTGAACACCTACAGTCTGAAGTGGGATGATCTGATAGCTTATGTCTTCCACCATTCAGAATGAGTTCACAAATGCTCCACAAAGTCAAGAGCTCCACCGCTCAGTTAATTTTGATAGCCCCCCTGTGACCTCGCAGAATCTCCATTTTCACACTTAGCTCATCTGAAGCAATCTATCTACCAGGACATGTTTACAAGCAGAGTTGCCAGTTGCATCATTCAGGCCAGAAGAAAATTCACATCAAGGTCTATGATACAATATGGAGAATCTTTTGTGATAAGTACAGTAGGAAACATATTAATCTTAGGTGTCCCCCTGTGAGTGCATTAGCAGACTTTCTCTTATTCATATTTGATGAGAGAAATCAATTGGTTTCTACTATTAATGAATACAGAGCAGCCCTATCCAACATTATCAAGTTCTTGATGTGGTCTCTTAATTTCTGATCTCATTAGGTATTGTGGTCTCTTAATTTCTGATCTCATTAGGTATTGTGGTCTCTTAATTTCTGATCTCATTAGGTGTTTTGAGCTGCTGAGACAGGTTTTCTTGATCACTATTGCCTAGTTGAATCTCTTGCATGTTGTGTTCTGTGTCACACTCCTTTGAATCATTGGGTGAAACTTCCTTTTTGAGAACTTGACCCATAAAACTATGTTTCTGCTCTCATTAGCATCTAAGAGATGGAGGTGTGAGTGTCATGGCTTGTCAATATAAAATGGTTATTTATGGTTTAATAATTGCAGCCTGGTCTAATTGCAAATAACCAGCTTCCATCAGTTGCTCTGTGCCTTATAAAGATGTCACATTTGTATCTGTACTGGGGATGATCAAGACAGTCTCTTATGCCTAGCTAGGACTTTGTGGTTCTGCTTAGCCTATCGACTGTTCTGGTTTGGAACGATAAGCTCCACCCACTATAGTTACTCTTGCTCCAGCTCACAAGCTATCATGAAAATGGCAGATTCATTAGCATCAGAAACATATTCATTGGTAGATAATTTTGACAATATTTCTGAAACATTCCTACCTGGTTGCAAGATTCTTTTGGATTGTGCATTAAAGAAAGGCTTGAATTACTAATACACGCAAGGATATATTCATGATATTAGTACTTTTGATGGCGAAAATCAGGTCAAAGTTGCAGCATGTTGCTGGCTATCTATGAGGAAGAGATAACATTTAGTCCTACAGTGTAGGATCTCATTCTTGATATTTATGTTTTGGGCATCAACATAAATAACATGTGATATGTCTTACATTGTTGGACTAAGATAACATCCTGACAAATTTCAAGAAAACAACCTGCTAGAAGAGAACAAAATAACAAAATCTTTCTGTTATTGCAAAGCTGCGCATAATTGCATACTTATTTAGTTGTCAGATTTTCTAGTATGGCTTCAGTATTTTTTAAAAGTTTTAAAATAAAGCATTCATTATCTATTTGCACCCATTAAATTTTAGCATATAACATAGTGACTAAAGGGAATGTTTTATGTACATTATGCCGCATTAAGATGTATCCTCAGTTGGATGGATAAAACATTTCATAAGGGTATTATTGTACACCAGTAAATTTAAATTATATCAGATCCATGTAAGATGATCATTTATCATATCTCTTGTTACGTGTCTAGGCTCATACAGAGTAACAAAGAAAAGAGTGAAGCCAACAAGCTTTGTAATTTTAACAGAATAATTTATTTCCTAGAAAACAAGGTAAAAAATATGAAAAAGGACTTACAGTTTGTGAATCTAATCCAAAAATGAATCCTAGAATTTAAAAATATAAGTCCTATCACTAAAAAGTTCTAAATGAATCAAAGTTTGGATCCCAATGAAGTTCAGAGATGGAAGTTGATGACATCCTCTATAATCTGTTTTGTGTTGTGGTGTCAACAGTTCCTTGTTTAATCACCAAGAATAATATTCCAGCTTTAGAATTCCGAATAAATTTCAGTAAATGTCTTTGCCCAAGAATTCTGATGAGCACTAGATAAAGTCTCCAGGGAAAATAAATTATTTTAAATAAAAACTCAATTCAAACTAGCAACAACAAAATAAATACCTTTGAGCCCGAAGGTATGATTTACGATTAAAAAACACTATGAAATGTCACTTTAACTACAACGCAGAATGGATCACGTGATAGGGTCATGTGATGACTTAGTCCAAGCTACGCAAAAAAGATTATATGCCAGCTGTCACGTCCTCCATGGACAAATCTGACTGTACTGAACGAATCTTACTATAAGATTCAATAACAAAAAAAAATTTTAAAAGTTGTTTACAACATAGCTGAAAATAGCTCTGAAATCTAGGTCACCAAAAGATACAATGTTTCTATGAACTGCATATTTATCAGGCTAAAAAGAACTGAACTGAATTTACTGGAAAAATGTCAAATCTAGTGAATAAAGTTATCAGTATATTGAAATAAGCCACTACAGGCATGTTGAGAAGGGATATATCTGAATCAGCTTTTACCATAGTTTGCTAATAGTGTGACTAGTTTTTTCTTACTTCATTGATGTCATAACAATTTGCAGGTGTTATAAAATCAGTAATTTGTAAGAGATCAGTTTTATTTGAAGACAGTATGTCATAAATTTAAATAAATGGCAGGACAAAGCTTGCTGTTATTTATAGCCTCAAGCCTAATAAATGCAAAATAAATATTTGATTACAGTTTATCCTCTTTATAAAGTTAAAATATTCTTTTTTCATAATAAAAAAACCCTTCTGTAATAAAAATTTCATTCAAAATAAATTAAATTAAAATTTTTTAATATATGTCAAATTCCAATATTGCAATTATAGATATGAATAGGATTATGGCCACTCCAGAATTTAATATATATATGGTGGTGTTTTGTCAACTTGACACCAGTTATAGGTAAATGCTCAATTTTGAAAATTTTAACTAAATCAGCACTATTTAAGCATGATGCAGGAATCAGATATTTCCAAGTTAATATAAAATGCCAAAACAAAAATGAACAACACGTATACACATATTTTCTTTATTGCATGTAATATTATGAATCATATATGATATACAATTCAAACATAAGCATACAATTAGATTAAAATTGTGTTCAACATTTTCACAAGCACAACAATTAATATTATTATTTAAACATATTTTTGTGCATTTATATAAGAAATATGATTGATAATAATGTATCACTTCCAATGCAGACAGTTTTCCATATTGGTGTTTCATTTGGGAATTTTTTTAAAAAACCCTCATGAATCCATTCATAATAACGACAATCTGTATCGCATTTGCCCCAAGGAGAATGGCGAACCATTTTGCGGATAAATTTTCAGTAATTTTCTGCGTAATCTTTCAAATTCCTCTGGAATGTAATATGAGAGAGTTTAAGCATGGTCTCATGTTTGTGAGCAAATGTGGTGTATAACAAAATGTAACATAATGTAATGAGTTTTATGCCCATTTTTGATTGGTCAATGTGCCCAGTTTGATTGATAGTCGACAGAACTATACATTCTAAAGGGAGAAGAAAGTGCAGAAGGTGTTTTTCCTAACACTCATGGGCACTGCTGATATTTTGGTATCTACCATTTCTAGATGGATTGTCCTAATGATCAAGAGAGCTGATCAGTCCCATAATAAGACACCCCTTGATTACTTCTTGAAAATCAAACCATATGAAGTTCAAACTATATCTTCATCATGGCCATATGACTCGTCATAGGCGTATATTATGCAGTTTGCAATTTAACAGTCACATACTTCATTCACCTTCTTCTACCTTTGTTCTTTGGCAAACCAGAATGAAGACACATTTTCTTTGGGGCCAATAGTTGTGGCACAAAAAGTGGCCCAAGGTGATATAAACTCACAATAGTAGGAATTCCTACTCTGAGAGGAGGACATCAATTTTATGCCAGTTCTTGAGGCCATTGACCACCCACCACACTGGCAAATTTGAAATTAAATAGCGACAGGTGACATGTATTACTGATGTTGGGTGGGGAGGTGATAAAACTAAGTTTAATGATGTAGTATTTACCTGTAGCTATTACCAGATTCCCTTCTTCCACTTCTCTGATGAGCCACAAGAGTGCTACTGGCTCTTAAAAAGAGGACAGCTAATGCTCATTGGTATGTGACATGGGGTTTAAACTAGGGCTGTATTTTTTTCTGGTTCTGGAACTTTGAAGCTAATGAGGAGATGGAATTTTCTGATGTGAGTAAGGGTAATTTTCATCCTGGAAAGGTATGCAATGCAGTGCAGAAGGTGAGTATTACATCATAAAAATTAGTTTACCCTTCCTCCTCTAAAATTACATTTTATCCATATTAAGTCTCCTTGTCTTAATGCCAAATGGGCTTTAATATATAAAGCTCTGCATTCCTGTCTATGAACATTTCTTTACTCTTGATTTAAAAAATTGTTCAACAAATTGAAACAAATTTTACAGGAAGCAAGTTCTGTCAACTTCATATGAATTATACCAATCCACCATCAAAAACACTCCCCGTTTCTAAAAGAAATTTAAAACATTTGGGCAACTTTTGTCACATACCTTACAACTTACAACTTAATTTTACCAAGTTGGACAATGCATTAAGGCTTTGAAGTTCATGTAAAATACCCGAGCTGATCCATCATCAAATATCACACTGTTACTAAACGAGAAAGAAAGATGTTAAAGAGCTTCTCAAACCCATCAATACAATTGTTGCATGAAGATCCTGTAAATTTACTCAGTGCTTATTTAATGAACTAATATGACTGACTTTGAAATAAATAGACAAATATGAATTTGGCCAGTATTTTGCAGAGAGAATCTTGGTATCAAGTACTTTCAAAGTAATGTATATATGATGTAAGTCAACCATTAGATATGGTTACTAATAATGACTCAGCTTTCTTTGGCTAACTGCTTTTGTATACATTTATTAGGCTACTATCAGCCAGGTGAATGATGTCAGACCCATTTGGGGTTGTTGTTACAATATTTTGCTATTGACTTTTGTATGGAAATTGCTGGGCACCTACATATTATAAAACATTTGCAGTTTAGGAAATCTTTGCGTGCAACTGAATTAATAGCCTTTTTACACATTGAGTTTTTTAAAATATTGTTATGAATGAACCTTACCATGCATGCCATTCTGTTTATACAGATAAGAAATGCTGAGAATGCCACAAACAATCAGTCCATGAAGCTGCTGTACCCTAATAAACATCCTGTGGATGATGAGTATGGAAATATGGGTAACTAAGAATCACACATACACATGCACAGCTGTGATGAAGTACAGGTCACATTTGATTTCTAGCTCTAATAAAATCCCTGCTGGGCTATCATCTAAACACTTAATTAAATCAGCTCAGTATGTTTTTTTGTAACACAATGAATATCTTTGATAGTACTTCGCTACATAAATATGGCTATAATGGGGAAATAATCTATATTGTCTTCACTAATTAACTAGAAAAATTAAGTGTTCTTTGGTAATCAAACCCTGACTTACAGAAATGGTAGTGAAAATTAGTACCCACTGATTAAAAGAACATTTACTGTTAAGGTAAGTATGAAATATATATATATATATATATATATATATAATGACCTATATTTGCCCAGACAAGTTTATGTCAGCAGATGAACAAATAAAGTGTTCAATTAAACCAATTCCAACACATCATGTTATGTGCCTTGTATTTTGTTTAGAATATACTGTGCAGAAAGGTTAATATAGGTGTATAGTATGACAGTCTTTAGCTAATTTACTATGTTTTAAGGTTAAATTATTTATTAAATGTAACAAATTTAGATTCTGGGAAGTCAACAGAAGAATTAACAAAGTGTTCACAGAATATGTTGTCTTCAGGACAACATACCCTGAGTAAAATTTGTAAATGGCTTGCCTGTTGGACCTTTTGATTTAATGACTCTGCAGGCATGGAAATGGAAAAGATGGCTTGATGCTTCCTTCTTCATGTCTTAGCAGGTTACAAATGAAGTCAACCTATTTCCAAGGCTTGCATTCTATGTCGATGTAGGAGAGGAAGCTGATAGTTGAGCAGAGTGAAGGCCAGTTGTTTCAACTGCAAAGCAATATATTACTTTAGCCTCAACTTCATTTAGATGGGTGGTCCAAAAGGCCTGGTCTGACCTCAACTTCATTTAGATGGGTGGTCCAAAGGCCTGGTCTGACCTCAACATCATTTAGATGGGTGGTCCAAAGGCCTGGGCTGACCTCAACTTTATTTAGATGGGTGGTCAGAAGAAATGGTCTGACCTCAGCTTCATTTAGATGGGTTGTCAGAAGAACTGGTCTGACCTCAACTTCATTTAGATGGGTGGTCAGAAGAACTGGTCTGACCTCAACTTCATTTAAGTGGGTCACCAGGTCAGAAAGACTGGTCTAATCAGTCAGCTAGTCATACCAAGCTTCAGGAGGTTTGTTTATCACAGATTTAGTTTTACTGATCTCTAGACTTTTGAGAGGGACCATAGTGATCAAAAAAAATTGTATTTAGTCTTATGTTTGGAACATTTCAAAGGACATGTCTTCCATGGGCACTGGTAGGGGTGAGATGAAAATGGATTATGCTTCATTTGAATGCATCATCCTTTATGTCTCATAATGATCCTGATTTTCTGATGTTGACAACCAATCATCTAGCCATCAAGATCACATTACTTTGAATATATATATATATATATATATATATATATATATATATATATATATATATATATATATATATATATAATCTTTAAAAAAAATGTGCCAAAGTTATGTAAACATATTTTTAAAATTACAGTTAAATGGGTAAAGTCCTTAAAATCAAGGATTTAAATTTGTTATATTAGTTGAATCTTTTCAAAAGTCAATGCATTTTTTTCATCTATCCAATCTTTAAGACCAATGAATATTAGCTCTTTCAGTCACATATGGCCTTGATATTCAACTTAATAGCTGTTTGAGATAAATAATAAATATTTACATGTAGATGATGAGCACTCATGATGAAGGACACATGTCAATATTTTTGAGTTTCATTGTTTATGTCATAAAAAGCCTTGATAGGTACAGGGATCATCCTCATACACTTATGCTTCTCCATTTGATGGTGCAACTGTCAAAACTTTATCTCCAAAACTCTAGACCTGTGATAAATGCTTTAAAACACTATTCTGCACTTTGCTTCTAATGCACTTTTGAGAGTAACTTAAAACTCTGTATTAAAGGTTCAATTCATGTTTTATTATTGTGAACTCAATCTTCTTGTTGACATTTCAGTGGAGGTGTACAGGTGTGACAAACTCGGTCCAGACTGCAGTCAGTGTAGAGCATATGAAGCTGACATAAACACCCCATACCGCTGCCGTTGGTGCAACGGGACAGCTTCTACAGCAAGTTGCTCCCACTATGCATTCTGTGTGACCCCTTCAGTGCCATGTGGACCCCCTGAAATAAATTCAGTATGTATCATACACATATCATAGACATGTTCTGCCCACAACTCATTTTCATTATGCACTTAATTTCTCTAGCTTCCATGAAATTGCACTGGAAGTTCACCTGTAGTCAAGAGCGGTATTGTTTTGTGGTTTCATTCTGTAAAGATTAAAGTCAGTTTAGCCTGAATTTATTTTCTGTATGACATCTCATCTTTATAATGATTTCTACTAAGATTTCCTTTGAGGAAAATAAATTGAGGTACTTAATAGTGCAGTATACAATGCATGTATTTTTTTTTTAAATTTGCAAACTTATTTGTTTAATTTTTTCTTTCAGATTGTAATATCTATAAAGGTACATCAATATTATTATTATTATTATTGGGGGTCCCAGGTAGCAAAGTGGTCTAAGGAGCTCGCGTTTACAGATCACTCACACATCTTACCTCTGTCTGTGTGAGTTTGAGTCTAGACACTCACACATCTTACCTCTGTCTGTGTGAGTTTGAGTCTAGACACTCACACATCTTACCTCTGTCTGTGTGAGTTTGAGTCTAGACACTCACACATCTTACCACTGTCTGTGTGAGTTTGAGTCTAGATTCAACCAAGGTAGGCATGTCACAAAGCTTGCCACTATCTTCCCTTGGGTCAGTGCTTCTTCCTGGGGTTGTCCTGGGTTCTTCCTCCACAGATACACTAGCCACCATGTATAGCCTATCATGTGCTAAAAATGACATTCATCCCCACATAAACTTATTAGTAGTAGTAGTAGTAGTAGTAGTAGTAGTATTAGTAGTAGTATGATGATGATAATGATCATTACAAGATGAAAGTTTACAATCTTATTATCAACAGATTTAATTTAGTGCACAATTCAGCAAAGTCATAAAAAATAAATGTATATTTTGTTCTCTTCCATAGTTATATGCCACACAAGATTACTGTATACTGCTCAGCTTACTTCCATCCTATAAATTAAATAATCACTGACCCTTAAAAAATCACTGATCTTCATATTGTGAACCAGGACAAAACACTGTGTTTGCTAATAATTGATAGCTTACATAATGATTGTGCATACTGGTATACGTGACAGAACCAGGACATCAAACCAGTAGATTTACAAATTGTGATCAGTAGATTGGCTTCTCAACCCAGTAGATTTTTATCTACATAAATTTTACATTATTTAATGGGACTCAAAACAAAACAGGTGCACTTTTGCCATAATATGTATTCTCTGCATACTATAATAAAACAGCAAGTTTTTAACATGAATCAGATTCTAATGGAAAATGTTATCTAGTAATGAATGAATACCAGTCAGTGTATTGTCAATTTAATAAAATTTGAAGAGCTGTATATTATTACGGTTCGTTGCAAAGAGTTGTATAAAGTCCACATCAGTTTTAATCACACAAACTGCTCAGTGGTGACCACTGATGACATTCATTTTGATTATTTGATTTCACACTTAACAGGCTGTCAGAATTTTTCTGGTACAGATATCCCTTTGAATCAACTGCTTTGTATTTTGTGAAAAATGGAGAATGTCCAGAGTAAAGGTAATGACAAAACAACCATGGTGAGCCTGCAAACAGGTTCAAACTTCAATTTTCCTGCTGATGGGTTTTAAGGCTGCTAATTGTTGTCCAATACTCCTCCAAGCTCAGTGTACTCCAAGAAGAAAGCTCTGGGGCTGGAGATATCATCCTCAGCCTCGTATTTCTTAGTCAATGGGGTTTTTTTAGCATTGGGAGAAAGTGCATGTAATTGACATTTTGACATGTATTGAACAAAACAAAATATGAGCTGCCCATTTTTATTCCCCTAAAAACATTCTGAACAATTTAATAAAAATTAAATAATACAAACAATCAAAATACTTACTCAAATGTTCTGAAGAAATAATTTTTTGGATGGTCTTTCCTTTGTATCTCAGGTCCAATAAATGTTGGCTAGTTTTTATTCAAAGACTAAAGCCATTATTGGCCATCTTTGATCCTCTATTACTTATATCACCTCAAAAAACATTCTTCATTTGACTTAAGCAATATGGTAGTCCAGTTATCAGTTTTTTTAGTACATGCTTTACTGTTAGCCTTCATAATCCAGTTACTCAGCCATGCATCATTGCACTGGTTAGTGTGCGATAACATTTCTGCCACAGTCAGATTCTGTAGTGCAGGGATAGAACAAATAAAAAGATTTTTTTCTGAATTCATTTTTGTTTAATATTTATTTTTCATAGGATGTAGATTTCAACTGTAAAACAATATGTGCAGTAGATGGTCTTTAAAATTGTATTTTTGTCCAACCTACAGTAGAATCACCTGTATGATTGTAAAACAGAAGACATACTCTTTGTCTGGACAACTTGCATAATTAGCTACAGGTACAGGTATTCACATTCAAAACAATATCTGGTTAAACCTATCACTCAAGTCACTGATTCAGAAGAGTGTGCTTGTTTAAAAGACCTGCAATGAATAGGGAATACTAAAAGTGTATATTGTTAGTAACACCTGAGCTAAGGAAATTGGATGAATTAACACCTATCCTCATAGATTAACTTTCCCATTAGATAAAAGAAATTAAGATCTCACACAATATCTATCACACTGGCCCGAGTTGACTATCATTTCTGCTGTGACAGCGGTTATTTGATAATGTTTCCAGCTAAAAAATTGTTTAGACCCTCTCTCTCTAATAATAAAACCACTTTGCTTTCAAAATTTGACATGCAGTATTTACACTTTTGACTTACATTGATGAGTAATACAAATGAGATAAGAAGCATTACATATTATTTCCTGTGTTATTTATTCTTCTAAACAATTCCATCTTCATCAAACAACATTTAATTTGGATGCAGCTCCAGTGAGAACTGAAAGCAGGATGAAACCATTATTTGGATAGGAAGCACCTGCCTGCTTACTGCTTGCTTACTGCAAGAAGCAGCAGACCATTGTATTCATGATATTTATATAGGACATTTGCTGGGGGGTTGGTGGAAGTAGAATGGATGTTGTGTCCATCTAACTGCCATGAATAGGTGACTGTTTTGACAAGTTGACCGTACATGTAAATAATAATAAAACAAATATTTGTGCTGATGAAACAACAATGGGGTCTTCAGGCAGGTGAGTGGTCTAAAGTGCTCACGTTTACCGATCACTGTCAGTAGCTTCCTGTAGGGTGTTGGTTATTGCCAGGGTTTTCACAGGTTCTTCCTAGTTGTACTCACTGCCATGTGCTAAAAATTGTGTTTAACCCAAAACAAAACAACAACAACAACTGATGACACTATAAGGTAGAGTGAAATACACTTATTGATATATAATTGCTTCAGCAGGATGATTTGAACGGGATAGCAAAGCATCAAGGCAACAACATTGCAATTAATAAATCCCCTTGCACGTAACTTAGTAACCAACAAATGATAACAACTCAGGACTCAATAGATGACTTTAAAGTTTTTGCAAATGATGCTGACTTGCCATCAGATATGGTAGCCATTGTAAAACATAAACTATCCTTTGAAGAACTTCTCAAAAGGCCAAAACTAAATTAAAAAATATTGACAAAAAAAAATTCGGGCGAAGAGGGTTTCTATTATTTTTAAAAAGAATGTTGCTTATCATACAAAGGATTCCAGTTTGCCATAAAATAAAGTACACATTGCTAAAAATGAAATATTTTTTTACATGACTCCTAAAAGTATTACTCAGTCGAATTTAACCAAATTTGGCAGGACACATCCTGGTATAAATGGCAGTGTACAAAGATGCCAGTCTGCTAAGGAAAAAGACTGATGCTGGAAAAAGTTACAAACTTTAGCAACTTATTCTGAACAGCTTAATATTGCCATGTCAGTATTTTAGATCTTTTGTAAACTTTACAATTTCTTGACTTTATATTATTTGGTCTATAGTGTATACATTTTTATTTGAGACTCTGTTTTAGATTATTCTTTTCAGATTAGATGCGTCTCTTGAAAAGTCTTTATCTAACATGTATAAGTGGATGAGTGGAAATTTCACAAGCACTGAATAGTTTTACTATGGTGGAAAAAAGATCTAAATATGTAAGCACATAACAGAATCTATATTGAAGTAGAAAGTTCTATATCAGAAGTTTCAGAAGACACAGAAAATTAAAGAAAAAAAGTACATGCCAATATTATAGCCAATGAACTTATTTTTTTTGTATTGAGTATAGTGTCAAAAGTTCCTCCATTTAGAGAATGGTGCCCAGCCCAGTTAAACCCTAAGATACAAAAATAATTTTGCACAATCATATTAATAAACATATCATCAGCAAACTTTATGAAAAAACATTTTCTCATAGTCATGATTTCCCAAAATTTGTTAATTTACAAATTTTTTACTGCCATTTGTATTTGCCAGATTCATAATGTATTTCCAAAACAAAACCTCTCCTGTCCTCATTTACCTTGAAACAAAAAACTCAAGAATTATAAACATAAATATAGGCACCAATTCACAGGATGCCACGCTGGTCCCTTCTGGTGTCTAACGCTTGCAATGTTTCCTTTTAAAACATTCCTTGTTGCTTTATGTACAACTCCTAATAGTTAATAGATCTTGCATTTAATGTTAAAATAGAAATGTTTTTTGATGTTATATGCCTTTTAGTTTGGAACACAGTTACTGTATCCATATTATGAGTGTTGAATGTCTGTAATTTCACCCATAGACTGAATATATTCCTGATGTATCTGTATTTGTATATGTATGTGTGTGTTTTGGATTTTTAACTTACCTTTAAAAAATTTTCAATCATATCTCTACAACATCTGCAGTGTGACAATTTATAGTGATGTCTAGCACTGGGTCATCATGCCACAGTTGTGTAGCATGATGAAAAATGATGAATTCAGATATAAAAATCTTCTCATCCCCAGGGACTTATATCCCCTGAGCAGCAGGGAGGACCCTGGGTTATAAAGTGTGTGTGTGTGTGTGTGTGTGTGTGTGTGTGTGCAAGAGTGCATGCATGTATTTATGTATACAGCCATTCCTAGACCAACAGTTTTTGCTGCAGCAAGCCCACAAATCTCATCTATGAACAAACATTCTTGTTTTTTATTTTACTATCAATGCAGATCTCTTGAAAATTTCATCTTGCCCCCGTTGCTCTGCTTTGATTATTTTTTCATGTTGGTAACATTGAGGTCCATTATAGTTCATTTGTGTAGTACAATTGCACAACAGGCAGACCATGTCTGGACACATCACATCCAGTTGCAACACATACATGCACTTCTATCCAATTCATTCTTTTACTAGTACAACTGTCATACAATCATAGAAAATATCTGCCTGGGGAATATTTTAATCTCTGGAGATTGTGTATTCTGAGGATCTAGCACCCTTTTCATTTAAAAACACTCCAATTATGCCTCTACCTTTTACTTCCAATGATTGTCGTCATCTAGTAACTGTTAAACGGACATGTAATTCCTTGTTAATTAACATTCAAGATCCTTCTTTTCTCAGTTGAATCAATGTTGGTGTAACATATTTATTGGTGAATGTAACCTGTGTGGATTTGTTCTTTGAATTCCACCTGTTGTTGTAGAAAAATCCCTGAGTGTTTTTGCACTTGGTGGTGGGTGTATTCAGCAATCATTCATTTTCATGTGCTAATGCTATCACACCAAGCTAACCTTTAGTTGATATTGACACATTAAGGATGTTCCACCAGTCAGTTTCTATTTGGACCTTAACAAAATTATATTTGAGTGTATACGAAGGTCTGGTAGCACCACTCTGACGCAGATATTCATTGACAAGCAGAACGAAATTGCTATCAATGTTAGCATCTGCTGTTGGTTGATGCAACACCCTGTTGGTAAATTCTGTAAATTTATCACCATGGCCACAATCAAATACTTATATGTAAAGACAAATCTAATCTTAAACACAAATGTCAAAGATGTTGAAGTATCCTCTTGGATAAATATTGATTACATCTAAGTAACTTTCACCTCTGACAATTAATTTTGTTGATACTGTAAATCTGACAAATATTGGTGAGGCAGTGCTTGATATTTCATTAGATGTTATTGGCCATTAAAAACTGCATCCTGATTAGTATTATTTATCAATATTACTAATTTACCAGAAGAACCTTGAGTTCCAGTTAAGATAAACAAGTATGATTAGGGGTAGAGTGGAAAACAAGTAGACCAATTTAAGGTTAGTGCATCAGCCTTTTCCTCTCCTTCTTTCAGTAATATTTCTTTAATTCTCTCCCATAAGGTTATTACACGTGGTGGTCAGGGAAACTTGATGATCTTCACATCAAAATTGTTTTACCGTATCCTCAGCTACATCAATATAATTTTTTTATAAATGTAATCAACATGCTGGCATCTCTGATACCACCATTTTTAGTGATTTGAACCAGGTTCTTTGCAACAGTGCCTTGGAGCCTGATAACAATATATTGAATGTCAACATTGGACATTTTCAACTTACCAGTTCAGTCTTCAGAAATCACAAGCTGACCTGGGTCAACATCTATAATGACCTGTCTGGTAAACTCAGTCAAATCCGCTTAGGTGGGAAACCTGCCAAAACCCACATAAGCACCATGCCAAACTGACTAACATCCATAAATGTTAATAGACATTTTGTATAATATTAAACATACTTTAATGTGAAATCAGTATGTGCTTGGGGATTTGGTTGCCTCATGCAATGCTTCAACAGCAAGATGACCACATCAAGCCGGTTTGCAACGGCAGATTAGAGTAAGACTGTGGTTGTCATTGGACATGGGTGCTAGTGCTCTTCATTAAATAATCAACAACTTCAACTAGTGGTGCAATTCCATATGATTCAAAATACAAACGATGTCAAGGTGTCACCATGTATGTAACCCAATGAGTGCCAGGTCCTGTTGTCAAATTCAGGTTGACAATATCGATTTCAGGTGTACATGGCACCATTGATGCAAGTTCATTTTGCATAAAGATGCCACAAAAATGCCTGAGTAATGTTACCATCACAAGTAAATTAAAAATAAATTGTTCTTTTAAAATTTAACACTAACTTTTTTTAACCAAAATCTATCCAATCCTAATTATTGAATGCACTGCACCTTAACTATCACCAAGAAACTCCAGATGAAAATTATATATCGCTATGGACTTTTACAATGGTGGCCATGTACTAAACCTGGGTCAAAATAAGAGTGGTTTGAGTGGAATCATCACAATCGAGGCTAGTATGAATTTCTTTATCAATATGCGTAGCTTTCATTGTGACATCACAGTGCATGACATTCAATCCAGATTGTACTGGATCACACATTTAGGTTTATTTCATCCAAAAATGTAGACATATTTTTATATTGATTTTGCTGTATGCACCTCTCGGGGCATCTAAATAATGACCTTCTAAAGGAATATGGATGTATATGAATCCAAATGAAGTGAATACTTTACACATAAAGGTATGTAGAATCAAATTCTAAAAATGACACCCATTACTGAAATAGTCTGTGTTGAATGCCTACATGACCCACATGACTTATGCTATAAACAATGCCCTGATACCATTGTTGACAATTCCAACTTGGACAATGGCATTGTAATCATTACTGTTGTTGGCATGTACAAGTTTTCCCTCAATTTCCAAGCATGCCTCACATGGAAGAAAAAACTAGACATGTCCCACACTTGTAATTCTACTTTTTGTTGATCAGAGCCCCTAGCCAGATGGGATTAATACTGAAAATGTATTCTGCTTCAATCCTCTAACTCAGGTGCACCCATGTCAAATGTGGGATCTCATGTATCTTTGAAATTGGCCATTGTTTATACATTAATGATTTTTGTCTGAATACACTGTCCAAATCCAATCTCTGATTGCCAGATTTGCAATCACCAAATCTGACAGTGGGTGTAGAGTGGCTTTATTAATAATTTTACCAACCACATCTGGCATGGCTTCTGTTGATGGCTGCATAACCGATTTTTATGGTGCTTGAGTCATTAATCATTGTAATCAATCTTGAATCGATTGAACTGCTCACAATCTCAAATTCTTTAATCGATCCACAGCAACATTTTGAATGCTATCAGTGACTCGCATTGCAACTTGTTTAGCAATTGGTACAGAATGTGAAGACAATTCTGCAAGTACCTTTGGTGTGCCATTTAATAATCCACAAACAACGTCACCAAGGCCAGATCCACAATATATCATGTAAAGCAGTTTTCTCATTTAAGATACCCACTTGCATTGCATGTCCACATACAATAGTCATTAAAACATACAATGTGTCTGTCTTGATCCACAAGGGTAAAACAAATATATGTCATCCAATTATTATACCATGAAAGATACACAGGCAAAGCAGGCATGATCGATATCAAATCACTTGGTTCCACAGTTGGTGAAAACCCAAACAGTATATAACCCGACAAAACCCATACTGTATATAACCCTGAACAGCTACACTTGAAGAAATTTCACTTTTATAACTGCCACTGATGGCGTCACAGGATAAATTGATGTGCATCATTAAGGTAATCCTGACAATGTTAGGGGCAACATGATATCCCATGCATAAAAATCATTCATCATCTTTACTTTTGTCATGCTGACCTAAAACTGATCTTATTGACGACCATTTCATGTCAACCACATATGATGCTGAATCGATCAAGATCATAGAACTGAGAGTGGGCTCGTGTTCACATATATAAATTTTAGAGTATTTGTCAGTAAACAATGTACTTCTTCATCTAATTTCTTCATTGATTGATTCTATAATGACAAAGGCGTAGGCAGGAAGTCCATTATTGTTCCAGGTGGTGCCAATGTCTGCTGAAATCACATTTGAGTTATTTGCACCATGAGCACCAAACATTTGTGATCAGATGTTAGGCCAGCTGTAAAAATCTAGTAGTAACAGCTGATGAAAAGTCACATTAAATTCTGGTTTTGTTGACAAGATTGTAATCATTGAGGTAAAGCTCTGGGTTATATTTATAGCAACCGGTTGCATCGCAGCATTGAATTTGCACAAATTACAAAGTGTTTCCACATGCAGCTTCTCATTGGAACTTATCATCAGTGTCATTATATAGGTCATGTTAACTATCTTAAAATTATATTCAGCAACAGTTATGTCTTTTACTGATTCAGCAGGGTCAATGATTAGCACACGAACTGAGTTTGGAAACAAAGAACTTGTTCCATCACAACTATGCTTGAGTGGTTTAGGCACGGCATGTGCAGAGAAGTCAGCGATGAAACAAAATGAATAATACAATTGTTGTATAACACAATCATGTATTTGTATCGTGAGTGATGTCGCATGAAAATTCAAACTGCAAATCCAACTTGATATTGAACCCATAATGGTAGAGCTGCAATGAAAGAAATTCGTATTCAGTATGGATCAAACAATTTCACATTTATTAAAAATGTCAGTGGTGGTGATATCGCTGCTGAATTAACAAAATTTCCAGGAACACCATGGAGTAAATATCCTGGGTATAATTACTGTGGGTGAAGGACACACCTGGATATGCGACTTGATTATAACAACCAACCAAACCCTGGTGAGCACCTGTAAATCGTGTTGATGCTATATGTTACTGACATGACCTTGTTTATAAAACATCAAATAATATCCGTGAGTGCCAATGAGCCAGCATGGATCTCGTCCATGACTCAGATGTGATTGCTGGACCAGGTGCCAGACAACGAATCGCAAGATGGATCATCAAAGGTGATATGAAGGCCAAGATAGTTTTGGGTGGTGGACAAAGTCCACTCATCAAAGCCTCTCATAGTGGCCATTAAAAATAAATTACATTGATGCAAACAAACATGGATACAAAAAAAACACATTATCAAACAAATATTACAGTCCATGTGGGTATTGGTAAGGTGAAGCCACTGAGTAGAAGTTAGCAAGCTCAGCATTGGTCACTCGTGGTTGCTCGAGCATTTTTGGTCAAACAAGCATTATGGCAAATTTACCTACCAGTACCAATAAAATTTCACATGGGTGGTTTGATATCTATGCATATTGAGGTTCACTAGGTTGATCTCTTTTGTTGACATTGTAAATGTTGCAAGCAGATACAAAGAAACTGAGACAATGATGTCAAAAGATTCAGCAAGTTTCGCAGATGCACTAGAATTCATTTTGCATGTGGACCACTAACATGGCCATGACTAATACAAGTGGATCTTTGTAAAAAAAATTCTGTGATGTGACCATTGCATCTAAAACATCGCATAGTAATGAGGTATTATCACATTTAATATACAGATGTTATATGAAATTAACAATAAATAATTAATATTTATTACAAGAAACTGTTTCATTTTCATCAGTTCCAATTTTGAAAAGTTATATTGTAAATAATGAAACGCTACTGGGTACTCAGCTCTACTATAATTATACTTAGTACAAGCTGTACCGAAGAGTAACATGTTGCATTAGATTATTCATGGGTAATTAAGAGATCTGTGTCACTATCGTATATAACTCTCCTTTTCTTTGGAGGAGGTGAAACTGTTTGTGACATACTTGTGTTGTCCTTAATATTGATTGTAAAATTACCCCCGTGTATAAAAGACCCTCCAAATACGGACCCTAACGGATAACCATTTGCTAAACTTTCAAGTTCACAGATTCTTTGAAAATTTATTTTTCTGTCTTGGAAATATGGCAAGTGCTACAGTGAAATTTGCTTATGGATTAATGTGTTGATGGATAAATGATTCCTTCTGGCTGGTAAGTGCATTATTTGTCATTAAATATTGTAGGTATATTTTTGATTCAACTGGGGCACAATGGAGATGCTTAACAAGATTAGAATAAGCATGTTTGACATAGCACATTTCTGGCTGTTACTAAGTTTTCTGTAGTTGTTAAGAGAGTTGGGAGGCTATGAAGTGTGTAGATATATAGTCTATATGCATAGATCAGTGTTTTCTGTCATAGTTCATTTCACACAGCATTGAGAATTTTATCCTATCTGTAGCACAATCAATTTTCAGGTCAGCGTCATTAAATGTAGTTAACAGTATATAATTTGTTTCACACGAAGTATTTAAAACTAGTTGGGTAGCTTTAGCAATATTTAATGAAACTGATCTGAAAATGTACTGAGCAAGGCCTGCATATAGGATAAAATCGACCATGCTGTGTGGAATGAACTAGCATAATACCAAAAAAGCTTGACATCGTGTGTGTGTGTGTCTTTGTCTCTCTCGAAATGTTTTTGCATGGTGTGTTCTCAAAGATGGATTGACCTTAAGTTACTTTGTTTTTGTTATATATTTGTTGTTGTTGTTGTTTGATTTTAGAACAATGTCAGGCACAGCAGATGACAACAAGGGTTTCTTTTTTTAAAAGTAGTTCTGAGTGCGTGGACACCTTGACTGAGACAACTGGTCTGAGATTACTAGACTGAGATAAGAAAAGTAAGGTTAGTAAAACAGCTAGATTTCTGTGTCACATGGATGAGAAAAAAGACAGTTATTCAGAAAATGATTTCACAATCAACATCGTTAGAACCACTCAGAAATAAATTTTTTTCAGTATCTCTATGCACTTCGAGAGTTATATGGTGGGCGACCTATGACCCAATATTGTTTGTCATTGTATTTACTATCTGGGAAGGATCAATACTCCAGTTTAACAAATATGTTACCATTTGGGGTCATCACCAGGTGGACCAAGGTCTCCAAGGCAAGCATTTGTGCTAGACAAATTGCAGGTTGTTCCAGCAAATATGGAACTGACACCAAAATCTATTTTAATGCACTATTGGACATCGATCAACCATAGATTGATTCACAATAGCATGATGTCCAAACATGTTAGTGTTTATGCCATCTGGGAGTATACATCGCTTAGTATCAAGCGGGGCAAACTGACTTTGGTGCATCTCTATAGTCATGTGATGCTTCTGATACCGTATCATATTTGCCTTGTGCACGATTTTGAACACATTCCACAAACATATCATGCCCGAGACCCTTTGCACAATAACCTGTGGAAAATTTGTTGCCTTTTTAATGTTCTTGTTGGTGAGACAGCCTTGAAGTTGAATAACAAGTGAATATATTTAAAGCCAAAGTCACAAGTATTGCTTGATTGGTTTACCTGAGCATTTGTCTGTGAATTTCCCAACAATCTTTTTAAGGGAGTTACTAAAAACCAGGTGTTCTTTCGGATAATGGCTGTTATCAAAATTGCTTGCTATATATGAATAAACATCAACAGTGGTTAAATGCATCAGCACCAAGTCATTGACAGTATAAAAGCATCATGACATCATCCTGATAAAAATCAGCACCGAGTCAGTGACAGTATAAAGCATCATGACATCATCCTGGTAAAAATCAGCACCGAGTTAGTGACAATATAAAGCACCATGACATCATCCTGGTAAGAATCTTGTCATAATAAAACTTGTACATGAGCATCTTCGACAAGTCCATCACAGACAAGTCAACATAAATTGGTTTTTTCGACTTCAGTTTTGCTTTTATACTATGAACAGTATCAAGCCCACCATCAAAGATATTCTGGGATTTGAATGCTGGGCCTGCAATGAGCCTTTAAAGCTTATTTTGTTCACTCTCACAAACAAGGTTGATTTGAATTCACTTTTGTAAATTATCCATTGTTCATGAGTTTAAGGAAATCTTTCTCAAACAAATTCATGGCCTTTGTTCTCAGATTGGTATTCATCTGGATATAAGAGGTAATCCAAGCTTGTTGGCAAAATCTAAGCACTGGTTGGAATATATACTTACACACATTCCCAATTTCAAGTACAATTACAGGTTTCTTAAGTGTAATAATAAATGTGTTTTGAAGTGAGTGCTCAGTAAACAGATGTTGGTCAATATTAGTGATCAATTATAACTCAATTTTGGCTTCTCACAACAACACATCCTAGGCCATCCCCGATGACAGAATCAAGCTTATACATGTCCATGGCAGTGTCACAAAATTTTCAAGCATTTGCAAGCAACAAACATTGGTATGCAAAAGCAGATCTTGGTAGTCACCACTGTTTTTGCATTTGAATGTAGACCAGACTTAATTTGCAAGTGCTTTATTTTGGCAGAAATACTTTCACACAACAGCAATGAATACAACACTTCAATTGATGGCAACCAAGTTTCAGCAAATTTGTCACAATTGTTCATGTACTTGTATGGGTACACACTTTTCTCATTAACAGGTCAGTGTTGTGGAAAAATATCAATGGGTTATTTTGAAGTTTTCCACTGCTAGATTGCTCACTAACATTAGTAAATGACCATCATACCCATGCAGGTTATGAAGCTCTACAACAATTTTTATTTTGTTTGGGTAAATTTGTAATTGTCAATTACATGAGCTGTACATGCCAGTGATGTGACAGTGATCACAAACTTTGGAGTTCCAAAGGCACCATCACAGATTCAGCAATTAGTGGCTGTAGAAAACTGATGAATATTATCACTGGTAATAATTATGTTTGCATGTGAATAGAGCTATTGCTGAATCCACTTAGCTGTATCTTTAAGTGATTTAAGAAAAGCATTGACCATGTTTGGGGAGCTAGTGCCCTGGGCACAATACAACATCGTTGGCTCAGTTTGCCCAGCACAAACTATCTATAACAAAACCCACATTGGGGTTGATCAGCAACTCATGCTGTTTCATGGTTACTGGACATAAATGCATCTTCCACTGGAAGGTTGAGACAGTCAAAGTCCACATAGATGATGTTTGGGGTTTTCATATTTGTTGTAGTGCAGTAAACTTGACAATGTTTTACCAGCTTCTGGCATTATTGTCCACAGCAGTTTTTGCACTGATTACACCACAGTAAAAGTCATCATTAGAGGACATTTGTTAGGTGTTCAAAAAATAACACATGCATGCAACTTCAGCATGGATATTCATACTTGCATGATTGTTTTGTCATTTAAGCAGCCAAGCAAGATTTTTTTATTGATACGTAATGAAATAATGATTCTGAACCAATCATATCACTCAGCAAAAGACAAACTAATCTGGATTCACTCAAGCTATCCATATAGAGATAGTGTAAGCAGAAAAAAGCCTTTATCTTAAGTGAACACAGTTTTTAAGTAGCAATACCATGGTTAAATGTTTCAAATTTGTCCCAGTGAGGCCTTAGTAACCTGCATGGGAAATTCTATATTGCAAAAATTAAGTTCACCCAAATGCTGCCCATAATTTTGAAGCTGGTCTTGATTATCACTAGCTGGATATAATGTCAACAAAATTACCCATTCGAAAATCTGTCTTCAGAATTTTATACATTTTCACAAAAAACAGTGGTGGGATACACTCTGATATTGGTATGTAGCTCTATCCATAAAACAGCTGATATGGATGTACCTCAGATTGAGAACATCTGTCTAGTGTCCATCTTGGGATTGGGATATTTTTCCAACATGTAGAGAATCTTTTCAATTCCAAATTGTCCATTTCACCATTGATAGTTTTGGCATACTTACAATTCAGAAGTTTAGGAGCACCAATGTGAATCCACAGTGTTATAATTTTAAATCCGTCATTGTCACGACTTAGCAGCATCACTTAGTGCATATTAACGGACAATATTTGCTTTAATTCCAGAGGTTACATACCAGAATGTACATTTTTTTGTGGTGCATATGTGGTACGATGATATTCTTATTCACAAACATATTCAGCAGCCTCGGTAGCAATGGCAGATGCAGTAGAATGAAGGTTTTGTTTATCCCATTGATGGTGTTGTTATTCCTCAAACACGCCTAATGATGCAAAAATGACGGCTTTTCTTGCACCTCATTCATGTATTATGCTCATGTCAAATTGTTTCAGTTGTTGTATCGTTGCTGTTGCATTGCATCAGGTGGTGGATTATCTGGGACAACAAGCTGATGCAATGTAACTATGGGTCATGATAATTCAAGTATGTCAGACATTCGCATATGGCTAATCCATATTGTTGCACAGTTTGTTTTAAAGGATGTGCAGTTGGCATGCTATATAAGTGAAAGCTTTATCAAATAGAAAAGTTTGTCAATAATTTGTTTTAATATTTGTATTCTTCCAAGATCAGAAACTGCAATTGCTTCAATCCTAGCTCTAATTTACTTCTGTGTCTGTTTTGGGTGTTTGTGCACAGGTCACAAGTGTTTGTGCTCAGTTTACAGGTACTTGTGCAATCACAGGTTCAGTGAATCTCTGACAACACAAGCGATAATATTCATGAACAGATCCACATGGCTGGCAAAGATGATTATGTGATTTGACTGCGATTGCATATTTAAGACATTCTCGAACACCTGTGCCAAAACGATACATGCACAGATGTGATTTATTTACAGTATCATAATTTCATGTTCTGCCACATTGTTCATATTATTTGTCATGCATACATCTTTACAGTTTTTGCACCCCAGTGTCATTGAACTTTATGTGTAAAGTTTTGTCTACTTGGATATAATCAGAATAGATTTTTTCCATATGATATCATTTAAGCCTCCTGTGGAATTTTATACAAAAATCCATGGAGTTCTGCACACAATAACATGAAATTGTGAATCAGCCCTTTGCAAATAATTGATTATACCTATATCAAGATCCTCATAGTGACCGTCCCTTTGGACAAAATATCTTTCAGAAAGGAGTTGGCCCACATAAGTTCAAACGAACCATAACTGAATATTACACCAATTTGATTATGGCCAGACATCCAGTAATGTCAATTATATTGTAAATTTCCTCAATAGTTTTTAGTTTCTTGTGTCTGATAATAGTATTTATAAATTTCATCAAGTGCTCATGCCCTTCTTCCTTTGAATCATCGTATATGATTTTGTAAAACATATACTGTTGATTGGTGATTGCAGATGCCATTGCTACATAAATGCCAGAAATATTTATCTAATTGATTTGCTCTTGGCGATCTTCATTACTGCTGGAATATTGACTTGCATCATTAGAATATTCACTCGATTCAGATGTAGTCACTGTCAGGGGCTTCATTTTTACTGATACAATATCAGATAAAGTTTTACCTTTTTCTGCTCATAAGCTTGACCATACCTGCATCGCTACTGTTCTATGATCATTCCTGAGTGAATCAAGTTATCAGTATGTTTTGAATATGTGTCAGAAAATGTGTATAACATTGTGTGAGCATCATTGATAAATCTGTATGATGCATTCAAACCAAATAGTCATTTAAGCTTTTCTGCCACAATATTTTATATTCCAGTCATCAGAAAAAATGATGCTGTTATTTGAAATCTCTTTAGATTCTTTCAAAACTTTCAAAGTATAATGAGTATAGATCTGAAAATTTTCTGCATTATATATATATATATATATATATATATATATATATATATATATGTGTGTGTGTGTGTGAGGGTATTTCTTGGTTATAAAAGGAGATATTGCCATACAAGCTTTTTGAATTAGGTCTTTGAGATTATTGGTATGCAGCTAATTGTAAGCTGTTCCATATGAAGTTTCTAACAATGAAGCTAATGTGTGCAGTCCATATCAGTTATAATAATTCCAATGCAACCCAAGATGAGCCCCTAACACGCCAAATGACAAACAATAATGTTCAGAGGTCACTGGAAGTCTGATACGTCTCAAAGAATAGAATGCCACTTATCTGTAACTGACATAAACCTTACATAATTACATTAAATTTTATTTTCATATGCCACCAATTCAGAAGGAGACCATTACAGGTATATTTTCGTTGGTACTTGGACTCGAACTGGCAATGTTTGTTTTGATAACATAGCACTATTAGCAACTACTCTATTGCCTGTGTTAAAGTAAGTAAAGTAAATGAAAACCTCATATTCAAAGTTAAGAGATGGTTTGAAAGATAGGCAATTACACCCTCCCCATAAAAAGCTTATATCCAAAAATATGCCATTTTAAATAACATTATTATGCATATCCATACAGTTAATGATAAGCACACATTGTCATGAAATAGTAAATGCTTTGTTTGCAGAATAGTTGCAAGCATGATTGCCTGTCAATTCAGGTATTTTTTTTATATTATCAAAAACAGATTTAGTTTATAACAGTACAGATGTAAGCTTGTATTAATACCCCTTTGAGTCTAAGCATGTTGAATATTAAAGACATTGCTTCATTAAATCAAAATAAATTGTTCTGATCATTATCTGTACTGGTATGATCCAATTAATGTATATGCAGCGGCGAGCTTATGTGGCTCAAATATAGATTGAGACAGCCACTATTTCTGATGCATATTAGTCATACCATGTACAGCCTCAAGGACATGTCTGTGCTTGACCACTTAATTTTCGTGTATTATTAAATTCATGGTTTGTGCATAGTATGAGGGTTTTATTATACATGTCTAACATAAAGAATGAATAAAGTGTCAATATAAAGTCATTGATTGATCTTGCTGCATCCATAAGACTGAATTCTTAATAATCCCATTGAATCGAACTATGCACATTGAAGACTAATATTTAGTCATTTTGTTACAAGTCTTTGTGTGCTTGAATTCAGTGCATACAAATAATAGAAAAATTATCTAAGGACATATGAAACATACTTATGGCTCAGTACGTATGCACATGTATGTCTCAAAGTCATTAAACGGTGTCTGTATAAATTTCATACAACTCTAATATACTCTACTTCATATTAGAATACTGTATAGTTTTTTAAAAATGGTTGATTTTTAGCTGCTATTGTCACATGGTCAACTTGAGAACACCTAAATCTAATGCTAATTGCATTTGTTTAACACTGGCACAACAACAAAATATGGGCTGTATTAATATTATTATTATTATTATTATAGGGGCACATCTCAGTAACTTTTCCTTCAAGAAAATTGTCACCTTTTACAGTGCTTACATGTGAAAATTATAGATCATGTCAAAAGCATAAATAAAAATGAATATTCAAATGCAGAGAATAGATGGCTATTGAACAGTAAACATGTGAATTATTTTGGGGAAACTAATGAATGTTTTTGTTAATCTGCTTGTGAATGGGCTGACCACTTCTATCTCTCATAAGAATGACAAGTTTTTTAAAAAGAACATTTATTTTACAAAATTTGAGTTAATATGGAAATCTTTTAAATAAGACCTATTTTTGATATTTTTCCCCCATTTCTGTAAAATCATAGCAAACAACTTATAATTTTACTTAAAAATAGACTATTACTGGTCATTTGAATGTATGTACTAATGTCATGCCGATCTCATTGCCAATAGATCATAATCACCTTTCTATCTTAAACCATTATGCCACTAATTTCCACTATTTAGAAGTTTGAATGATTTCAGTACATCTTTGGTTCCTTATATGAAACTGTCCATCCTATAATCACCTCATCTTCTTGCAGTTTTTGCCCAGAGATGGACCAATTGGAGGAGGAACTGTTATCACAATTAGAGGGAAAAACTTTGGAATCTCTGCTGATGAAATTGATAATATTATAGTTGCTGGAATAAATTGCCAAAAAGATAAATTTGTTGATGTTAGAGGGATGTAAGTACATTAGAATTTATTTATTAATACATCTGCTGATGTTACCATTTATCTGTCTTATGATACATGTCATGTGTCTGTCTACAGTTAATATCTTCAAAGCTGATGAACCACATTTAGTCAAATTTAATAGTGGTATTCATTTGCAACTGTGTAGCTTTCACAGCGACCAGCCAGAAAATATATTTTAACATCTTCAAAACTACTGAAAATTTTGACCCAAACTTTGTAGAAATATTTCTTTTGACATGTTCAACCAAATATTTAATAGTAACTTCCCAAGTAAGAGTTTGACTTCCATAGCTCTTAGGTGAAATATAGTCCTCTCAGCATTTTTATTATGAATAACAGGAATTATTTTGGCATTTTGAACAGCTTGTACCTCATCAGTCAATGTAAACTATTTTGATGCGACATCTCTCTGGTACTGATCCTGATATGACAGCCCTTACTAGACTATATTAAACCCAAGGTATGGGACCCACAAAAGTCCTGCAGATTCAGTTTCTATTTAATTATAACAAGTATATTTAATCATTGAGATGAAGATATGGGCAGAAATGGGTAATGAAACAGTGACATATAACAAAAATATATATGCACCAGTGTAGCCAGTGACTGCTTGGTATATGATGTATTAAATGTTTGATTTGACTTCAGTGAAATGTTGGGACCCAGGCGCCATAAAACTGGAACAAACACAAATTTGATTCACAAGTCTTGTACACAGGGATCAAGAATAAAATGTTCATCCATTGAACTAGTGTGAGATCATTTACTTTTCATTGTCAGGGTGTATGTAGTAATAGTGTAACATCTGGATCTATGTAACAACCCTATATATTTTTTCAGTGTGACTTGTATAACCATGTCCAGTGTTAATGAAGCTCAAGGACCCATCATTATTAGTGTGCTTGGCATAAGTGGACAGTATGGAATTTTTGCATTCAAGGTAAATGAAACAAATTGGTTGTAAATGAAGTAAGGTTGGCCAGTAAAAATGCCTATGGAATGGAACTTTCATTCATATGTATCGTGTCTAATTGGAGTGGGTCGGTAGCTTGTCAGAGCTGAGAAAAGATATGTAACAGTGACCAGTGAGAATGTCTTGAATAGATATCAATAAATGGGAGAAACAGAAAATAAAGCAGATAAAAGGTAAGTGCTAAAGTGAGCTCTACATGTAAATATATGTTGATGTTTGAATTTGGGCAGTTGTTTGATGATATTATTCATCGTTTGGAATTTCTACTGTCCATCATATACTTTTATGGTGTTGTATTTATTTTTTTCCCAGTTTTTGTTTTATTTTGATGTAACTGTCCCTTTTTGTTGATTCTTAGGGTTTTGAATACACAGCCAGAGAAATGGTGCTTGCGTTTTGGGTAGTAGGGGGAGGTAGCAGCTCAACAGGTTCAATGAGGGACTTGCCCCAACTTAGGAAGTCATCATCTTCTACTAGGGAGGAATCACTGAAAGAGGCATCCTTCTATCCCTGGCACTTCCTGGCTTAAGGAAGTCACCAGCCCAACAATAGCAAGATCCACCTTCCCAATACAAGAGAAGTGCATTTTCATCTCACATTAATAGACCTCAAATTAAAGCAAGACCTTGTTTGTAGGCACTGAGTTGGTGCAGAGACTTTGCAGTAAGGTATATAGCATATAACCTGTGGGTAGCAGGTATAGAGTATTGTGTAAGGTGACAAAGAATATCTATCACCAGACACTGGATCACTGGAAAATGTGTCTAGTAATAGTCACTGAAGGCATGTCACCAGTTACTTATCACTGGGTACAGAGTACCGGTCACTGGTCATGGGACACCAGTTACTTATCACTGGGTACAGAGCACTGGTCACTGGTCATGGGACACCAGTTACTTTGTGCTGTCCCAAATGACATTTACTGATTTCTTCTCATTAGAGAGCACTGGTAACAAAGTCATTGGGCACTGGTAAAAAAGGTCAATGGGCACTGTGCATTGATAACCAGTTATGGTGTTTAATGTAGACCTTCCATTTTCAGTCTTGGGTCACTGATTGCAGAGCACCAAGTGCTGGTTGCCAAACATGGAGCACCAGGTGTGAAACACCATTCACATCCACCAGGCATCTGACATCAGTCCTTAGACTGGGCATTAAGTTTTGACCACTAGTCTAGAGGAATGTATCAGTTTGATAACCACCTTTTTTCTATGTTTTCATTCAGTTCCCATGGGCAAAGAATGTCAGGTTTTGAGGACTAGATATGGGGAAAGGATCAGGCCATCACCCCTCACTTTTGGATGTTCACACTCAACACCTATGGAACTGGGGGACTCCCACTACCCATTGTTGAGTCAGTCATGGTTATTTTCCTGACCATATCACCAAGGATGACTTTACAGTGGCTGCATGAATCCACAGACAGGCCATTGCCAAGATATCCCTGCTTACAGTCTCAATATTAAGAGAAGGGGAGTGAGACTACCACTCATTTGCTTTGGTACCAGTAGGTAATCACCAGTCAGTTTCTCCATGAAGAGAGGATTGATGGGTTATACCCATTTCCATCTATGATTGGAGATGGGAGGATAAACCACAGATCAAGTAGTCACCTTCTTCCAGGAGAGAGATGAGATGAAATAATGGTTTGCCCCAAAGTGTGATCATGAGAAGTCAGATCTTTTCTCTTATCAGAATTGATCATTTACATGGGGATGAATTTACTTACCTGACAAGGAATATTTCATGTCCTTCTCAACAGAATCTCACAACTACTTGCTGTCTTAGCAGTTGTTTGACCTAATGTCATTCCACATTCAGACTGAGGCAGTTTTCTCCATCTTGAACTGCTCTTCCAGAAGAAATTTATTCAAATGGGAAAGATAAATATGTCAAAAGATTTCTTGTATCTTTGGAAGAAAGAAAATCTGGGAATAAAATCCAGGACTTCTTATGTTCTTCACACTCTCTACTAATCAAGTCCTTAGAAAATTTAAACCTCTTCCCACAGAGGTACCAGTTGGGCCTGGTGGAATAAAAGAGGAGTCCTTTAAAGAGGTAGAGGGCCTCAGAAGTGAAGCCAGTGTCCCTCTTTACTTGTGGACAAGATCCATGCATCATCTAAGTAGTCCAACCAAGCATATGCAAAGGGTGTAATTTGGCACCTACTGGAACTTAAGGAATAGGGGGTCTTGGCATGAGAGTGTGTGAATCCCTAGAGGAGATCATCTCCCTCCTTAAGGAAGGGGGAGAAGTCTGTAGACCTTCTGACCTGCCCTCTGTGGCATCATTATCAGAGAGTGCCATAGACATTGCGAACACATGGTTTTATGTCTTGTCCATAAAATCAGATAATAATAATAATAATAATAATAATGACCTTATTTAGAGGAGGTAACTCAGTTACAATGACTAATCTACCTTGAGGCCTTCTGTTATATACAATATATGCCTTATATATGGCAAAATGTCATAAATTTGGCTTGACCTAAAAAAAACTAAGGGTTATTCTGAAAATCAGTGTTTCATGCCCAGAACATTTGCACAAGCACACGAGAACACACACACACACACACACACACCAAAGATAGATGGATAGATAGATACTTTATCTGTGAAAAAGATATACAGGCAGAGAAAAGCAGGAGGTAATTATTTTAATAGAACTGTTCAACTGTCTCAAGACTGCATCCATTTAAAAAATTGATTATGAAAAGAAGAAATGCTAGGAGCCTGCCTTATGTAACTGGGAATAATGTTCCATCAGTGGATTATATTATTGATAAATCATCAGCAAATGCAATGAATCACAAGGTTCTGAGGTTAGAGCCCTAAGGTGCTCCACAATTCAAAGTTTTACTTTCAGAACGTTAACCATTTAAAGATACTTTTTGCACTTTATCAGTTAAGCAAGAAGCAAACCAGCTTAGGTAATTTTCATTACATTTATAAATTTTCAGTTGTTCAAGCAAAGTTCATTGTTTACAAGAACAAAATCTTTACAAAAATCAAGCATAAACATACCAACCATTTCTCCTTTGCCAAATTCTTTCAACCATTAAAAATCATAAATATGACTGTAATTTCAATTAAATGATTCTGTTGAAAGTTTGACTAATTATCATGAATACAACTAGAAGTGTTCAAACTAGTTCATAAAAGAATTATGTACATATTTTTCTTGTAATTTCGAAAGACAAATAAGGATATAGATTGGTCTATACCTGTAGTTATTGACATTATATTTCTTTCCAGTTTATGCAGTGGTGTTACCTTGACAGTTGTCCAAGTCATTGGAAATGTATTAGACCTAATACAAATGCCACTTTTATCACCACTGTGGCAATATCCATTTTTCTCACACATGTGTTTCAGTGCCCTATAAAATAATACTATATTTTTAAATGCTGCTAAATACCTATGCACATTTCTTTACATGCATGTCTTATTTTTATTTAGGATCCAGACATCACAGATGTCTCACCTATCACAGGCCCTATGGCAGGAGGAACGATGATAACCATCAGTGGTACAAACCTCCTCATTGGTAACAAAATCATCCAGGTCAATGTTTCTGATGGACCCATTAGTAGTAGCTGCAACATAGTTGGAATTCTGTAAGATAATTAATACTGTAACATCGACATCATTTATGATAAACCATAGAAAGTGCTATTACAGAAAAGGAGAAATATGTTGTTCTTCTGAAGAGGTTTGTCTTATTTTGATTTTGGATCTAAACATCATAGATGTCTCACCTAGTACTAGCCCATGGTGGGGGGAAAGATGATAACTATCAGTGGTACAATTGTACCTCCTCGTTGGAAACCAAAACATCAAGGTCAATATTTGTAATGGAACCATAAGCAGTAAGTGCATGAATTGGCAACATAAATTTGGAATTCCGTAAGAGTGATTGAATCCATTATATGTACTGGTATAAAATTCTATTAGATTAATAGAGTCCATCATATGTTATGGTATGGAATTCCATAAGATTCATAAAATCCATCTTATGTATTGGTATAATATAAGATTAATAGACATTTATCATATGTACTGGTATGGAATTCTGTGAGATCAGTCGACATCCATCATATGTACTGGTATAGAATTCTGTGAGATCAGTCGAAATCCATCATTTGTACTGGTATGGAATTCTGTGAGATCAGTCGACATCCATCATATGTACTGGTATGGAATTCTGTGAGATCAGTACACATCCATCATATGTACTGGTATGGAATTCTGTGAGATCAGTAGACATCCATCATATGTACTGGTATGGAATTCTGTGAGATCAGTAGACTCCATCATATGTACTGGTATGGAATTCTGTGAGATCAGTAGACTTCCATCATATGTACTGGTATGGAATTCTGTGAGATCAGTAGACTTCCATCATATGTACTGGTATGGAATTCTGTGAGATCAGTAGACTTCCATCATATGTACTGGTATGGAATTCTGTGAGATCAGTACTCATCCATTATATGTACTGGTATGGAATTCTGTGAGATCAGTACACATCCATCATATGTACTGGTATGGAATTCTGTGAGATCAGTAGACATCCATCATATGTACTGGTATGGAATTCTGTGAGATCAGTAGACATCCATCATATGTACTGGTATGGAATTCTGTGAGATCAGGAGACATCCATTATATCTATGAAATATGTTAATTCCACCTGAAAGTCAGACTTGCATGGCTTGAGCCAACTAGTGCAGAGTTCCTTCTGACAAATTCTTACCTGAAGGGTGTGATTTCATATCCCACTTGAACATATAATTAATATCATTTATTTTTTTAATTTTCTATATGAAAAAACATGGTTCAGATAGTAATAAAGATCCATTTGGATAGTTCTGAAAGTACTATAATTCATAATACCCTATTGGATTTCTATCAGTTCCTAGAAAAAAATTCAGAAGGAATTCACTAAATTGAAATTTGCTATTATGTTCATGACTAAAATGTGTACTTTAACTGTACTGAAGGCTAAATAGAAGTGAGGGGTCAAAGAAATGGAAAGAAAAGAACTTCAACATAATGGCTATTTATCTATTTTTAGAATCCTATATGAGTGAGGATAGTATATAAAAATTTACATGTTTTTCTAATACAGTAAAACTTGTCTTGAAAGACCACTGCTATGTGAGACCACCTGTCTTGAGAGACCATATTCTCATGCACAAATTTATTATGTAGCATTGTGACCTGTCTTGAGAGACCATACATTTTTGGCAAAAGAGGTGGTGTTTCAAGACAGGTTCTACCGTATTGTGAATTCCAATTTGGGTTACACAGTCACAGAAAACAGGAGTTATCAGATGAGAGAACTGACCCATTCCCTAGGGTCCCTACAAGGAATTACTATGATCTCTATACCATCTAGAGAGGGCCTACTGGAGATCAAAGACAGCACTCTCCATGTATGTGTAATACAGACCTACTGCTGACTGTTATACACACACTCCAGAAGCAAGTGGGCAAGATGCAAAAACAGATTGACAAGTTCATATTGAATGAGAAGGTTAAATTAGCAGCCAAAAGGGATAATCCTAAAGCTATTTGGAGAGATTTTATCCTACATGCATTCATATTGCTATAACCTATAAAACAAAATACTGGAGATCACATTTGAGAATGCTGCAGTGAACACAAATGCCAGGCTGTACCTTGAAACATCACTGTCAGCTAAAATAACTGACTCCTTTACCAGGGTGCAAATGTAAACTGTATGCATATTTCCATATAAAATATACAAATTCGGAGACATGTCATTGAATGAAGATGTTACTAATATCATGCCCACCAGTTTGAAAGCCCAGACATTATAAGATTTATAAGTTTAAATAATACTGTATCATAAAGTATTAGTTGCAACAGCATATAAAGTGATGTAGATCTTGTTTTCCATGCAGAAGTGCTTGAGATTAGTAAAATAATCGGTAAAAGTATGATGGAGGTTTAAGATTTATCCTTGATGGCAAACCCACATGCAGGACATAATAGAAAGGGAAAAATGTAAATATTAAAGAACTGAACCATTAAAGCAAGAATCTTTTGTGTTAATGTAATTGAAGTATACTGACCCTAATAATGCTTATACAATAAGTAGCTTGTAAATGTTGTACATATATTTCAGCTTGATTGTTTAGTCTTTTTTTTCACTCAGTCCATTGGTTGTAAGTATATTTTTGAAACATAATTTTAACTTTTTACTCTAGCTTTCAACCTGAAATCTTTTACAACCACATATATATTGTTCTGACATGCTGACAACCAATAAACTTCTTGGCATTCATGTTGACAGCTTTCTTCATTGGGATGTGCAGATTACTAAAGTCTGTCTCTGTCTCTGTCTCTCTGTCTCTCTCTCTCTCTCTCTCTATATATATATATATATACAAATTTATAATAGCACAAATACAAAACAGTTTCCCTATGTTTCAAGGTAAGCAAGCTGTTTGTTAGGGGAAGAAGCAATTTACATTAGGACACAAACACTAACAAACCCAAGATAAATTCTTGGATCCTGCATGTTTGAATGATGGGGGAAATACACAAATAAGGGATAAAAAAATGGATAAATAAAGAAGAAAAACCTGAAAAACAGTCTTAAAATGGGTGAACTACATATCTTTGTTATGCTGCCATCAGGCCAACAAAGTTATATAGCAAAAATCAAAGAAGAAGTTATCATGCCTATCATGCAGAGAACAAACATATGTTGACCAAATTCCTGGCTAGGAACAAAGGACAGACACCCTGCATGGCAAAAAAAATTAACACCATCTATAAACTGTACAATAGAAATTATATCCATTTTAAGTTGTGCATGGAGGTGCTAAGGAAATATGTCAAGAGCTTGGTGTAGCAAGATAATGGACTTGAATCAAAATAATAATAATAATAACAATAACAATGATGATGATAACAAAAGTAATACATATACAGTGTTACAGAATACTGACTTGGGTAAATATTATCACAGAAATTGTATCTATCTGATAAACTGATTCCTGGCTGTTTTGATAGGGTAACTTTAAGAAGGTTAGACGTTTTCCTTTAGACTGAATTCCCCATGAGTTTTGTACTATCCAGTACTATTCCTTTTACGTGCATTGTATATCTCTCCACCCCATGTTAGATTCATTTGGTAGCATCTCAAGGACTTTGAATGAATGCCCAGTCATGTTGTAGCTGTTGGCAAGTTTCATGTTGATTTTGTTGCAAATGTGGCTCTTCATTTTCTAAAATCAATGGTTTTGCCAACATGATGAGAGGAACAGACCTTGCATGTTAGAAGATAGGCACATCTGAACAATTTGGTCTCTGACATATGTTTGTAAATTAGACAATGACTGCCTTTGTAGCAATATGTATTCGAATCTGTGGTCTTGTTTGAAGTTATCTTGACACATACCAGATGGTTCTGCTGATTTCTGTGTTAGTCATATGCAACCCTAGGAACTTCCTGAAATATGCCCTTCATTTCTTTGGAAGATTCATTATAGTGTTAATGCATCAAAATGATCTGTTGCACATTTTGGGCATCAGATGGAAAGTAACCATGAAGGAGGATGCATTTTTTTATTTTCTTCATTGTCAGAAGAGTTCCTCTCTTAAGGAGTTTTGTTTTGTTAATCCCTCTTCAGCATAGTTATTTTTGTATCCTCTCTTTATCAGGTGTCCCTTGAACTCTCATAGTATCTAGAGAGATAGATATGAACTTATCATGGGGATAGTTACATAGATAGATATATACTGGCAGGTAGATATGAACTTATCATGGGGATAGTTACATAGATATATACTGGCAGATATGAACTTATCATGGGAATAGTTACATAGATAGATATATACTGGCAGATATGAACTTATCATGGGGATAGTTACATAGATAGATATATAATGGCAGGTAGATATGAACTTATCATGGGGATAGTGTTACGACCCTGTAGTCAAATTACATATGTGTTAAAATTTAAATTCTTCTAATTCTGTTTCATTTTTATTTTATTTTTATGCCACTAAATGTTATTATTATGGTGATGATTATGTTAGCAAGATCTAATAGTATGTTAGAAACATCGTATTTATTTAAAACGTAAATGTGACTCGTGTAAGCACGAGCTTTGTATGATAGCAAATTCGTCGCAAGTAAACATTCAGCAGTAGCTATGTAAATGATTGGCTGATACTTGTTTAGGTTTTCGTAATGTCCAGATGGATTGCGAAATCACACATGTTCTTCGTGCATGTGTACATGTAATGACGCATTAGCTTGTTTTAAATGCTCAGTTACCTGTAAGAAATATTTAGTCAGTCATTGAGATAGTGGTAGTCATAGTCGTGGTCAGTCATAGCTGAGAGTCACATCATAACATCTTACAGACTTTCTAATACCTTAAGGAAAAGGTATTTCTGTGCTGGAAAGAGTTGTGCATTCGTACGTATGTAAATCAACATGTGTATTGTTGGTGGTGGTAGCTGTACTTTATCTACTTTCTAAGTAATTATTTTCCCTGGAGAACAACACTACTGGCTTTGGACAAAGACATTTGATGAAATTATTTCTAAATCGGAACAGAACAATACAAATTGTGCTTTACAGTGAACATTCTAGACATTTTGTGTTAGCCTTCATCTGACATCATCATCCGCCATCTTGGAACGGAACTGAGATTCAGACTGTATCAATTTAGAACTGTTTATTCACAGGACTTATGTGTTTTCACAAATTTAGAACATATTTTTGGATCTTCGTAAATCGTAAGTCTTGTTTCACATATTTACCTTTTCTCCGTGTTTTCTAGGGAAATAAATTATTTTTGTTAAACTTTACAAAGCTTGTTGTCTTCACTCTTTCTTTGTGTTACTTTGAACGAGCCGATACGTAACAATAGTTACATAGATATATACTGGCAGGTAGATATGAACTTATCATGGGAATAGTTACATAGATATGTACTGGCAGATATGAACTTATCATGGGGATAGTTACATAGATAGATATATACTGGCAGGTAGATATGAACTTATCATGGGGATAGTTACATAGATATATACTGGCAGATATGAACTTATCATGGGAATAGTTACATAGATAAATATATACTGGCAAATATGAACTTATCATGGGGATAGTTACATAGATAGATATATAATGGCAGGTAGATATGAACTTATCATGGGGATAGTTACATAGATACATATATACTGGCAGGTAGATATGAACTTATCATGAGAATAGTTACATAGATATATTCTGGCAGATATGAACTTATCATGGGGATAGTTACATAGATAGATATATACTGGCAGGTAAATATGAACTTATCATGGGGATAGTTACATAGATAGATATATGCTGGCAGATATGAACTTATCATGGGAATAGTTACATAGATAGATATATACTGGCAGATATGAACTTATCATGGGGATAGTTACATAGATATATACTGGCAGGTAGATATGAACTTATCATGGGGATAGTTACATAGATATATACTGACAGGTAGATATGAACTTATCATGGGGATAGTTACATAGATATATACTGACAGGTAGATATGAACTTATCATGGGGATAGTTACATAGATATATACTGGCAGGTAGATATGAACTTATCATGGGGATAGTTACATAGATATATACTGGCAGGTAGATATGAACTTATCATGGGGATAGTTACATAGATATATACTGGCAGGTAGATATGAACTTATCATGGGGATAGTTACATAGATATATACTGACAGGTAGATATGAACTTATCATGGGGATAGTTACATAGATATATACTGGCAGATATGAACTTGTCATGGGAATAGTTACAAAGATAGATATATACTGGCAGATATGAACTTATCATGGGGATAGTTACATAGATAGATATATACTGGCAGATATGAACTTATCATGGGAATAGTTACATAGATAGATATATACAGGCAGATATGAACTTATCATGGGGATGGTTACATAGATAGATGTATACTGGCAGGTAGATATGAACTTATCATGGGGATAGTTACATAGATATATACATGCAGATATGAACTTATCATGGGGATAGTTACATAGATAGATATATACTGGCAGGTAGATATGAACTTATCATGGGGATAGTTACATAGATAGATATATACTGGTAGATATGAACTATCATGGGGATAGTTACATAGATAGATATATACAGGCAGATATGAACTTATCATGGGGATGGTTACATAGATAGATGTATACTGGCAGGTAGATATGAACTTATCATGGGGATAGTTACATAGATAGATATATACTGGCAGGTATGAACTTGTCATGGGGATAGTTACATAGATAGATATATACTGGCAGGTAGATATCAACTTATCATGGGGATAGTTACATAGATATATACTGGCAGATATGAACTTATCATGGGAATAGTTACATAGATAGATATATACTGGCAGATATGAACTTATCATGGGAATAGTTACATAGATAGATATATACTAGCAGATATGAACTTATCATGGGAATAGTTACATAGATAGATATATACAGGCAGATATGAACTTATCATGGGGATAGTTACATAGATAGATATATACTGTCAGGTAGATATGAACTTATCATGGGGATAGTTACATAGATATATACTGGTAGATATGAACTATCATGGGGATAGTTACATAGATAGATATATACAGGCAGATATGAACTTGTCATGGGGATAGTTACATAGATAGATATATACTGGCAGGTAGATATGAACTTATCATGGGGATAGTTACATAGATAGATATATACTGGCAGGTATGAACTTATCATGGGGATAGTTACATAGATAGATATATACTGGCAGGTATGAACTTATCTAAGTATACTTATGCTTTCATTAAGAATGTTACTTGCATAGAAGTTTAAGATTTACTTTGCGAGAAACAGTATTTCAAAAGCATTTTAATAGCAGTAATACATTCCCTGCTAACATTGCATTGCATTGCTTTCCTTTTCCAGGACTCTTAGTTTCCAATCCAATCTAATTATTCCCTCCTTCAATTAGTATTAGAATGCCAGAATTGAAAAGAAAATGATCCCAGTCTGACTCCCTAGCCATAGCCAACATATGGAATATCTTCCTTTTTTTGACTTCAGCTCTGTTTATAATACATGTGTGCCAGATCACTCATTGAAATTGGCCTTTGCTGTCATCTTTATATTTCTTTTATGCCAATCACATAAAAGTATTTTTCCACATTGCTTAGAAAGAGGTCCTTCAGTAAATTGTAATCCCCATTCATATTTCTGGTACTAGGGTTCCTAAAAGGGGTCTGGATCTCTTTTCATGTTGGGGTGTTTTGTTGCCTCTAGCCTTGTCCAACAAAAAGGAGGGGGGATTGCCACTCCAGCGAATCAAGAAGCAATCAGCGATCCCATTGACTTGACCTAGATGGACAGCAAGTAGGGTTAGTCCTGTAACTGAAATGATTATGGGAAGATAGGAACCCCATTTCAATGTCTGATGGAGATATTGGGAAGAACAGCCCTATCTCACCTCAGGAGCCACCTGAGGATGACAATGTCCTTTCCATCAGTGACAGTAGTTCCTCCCACTCCATTGGTCCCCTGCTCCTTCCCATCTCTCAAATCAGGTGTTGGAGGAGGAAGTTTGGCTGTTTATTAAGGCAGCAAACAATGTATACCACCTTCTTCTTCCCACACTTGTGTCATAAACCTTCTAGTGCAGAGAACAAAAAGATCCTCTTGAGTCTGGAGAGGCTTTCTGGGACTTTGACTTGTTCAGATCTTCTGCTTTTTCTACACTCTGTGATGGTCTGAGACTTACACAGAAGTTGTCCTGAGGCTAGTGGTTTAACCAGCAGCAGAAGGGGCAGTCTGTCCTGTTCTATACTTCAGTTGCTCTTTTCTACCTCCAGTAATTGAGATCATTCTTTTAATCAGCCTCTTATGCTCACTCTTTTTGACTTGGATGCATCACAAGTGAAGATAGCTGCCACCTGGGCTGACCTTCTGATATAAACCTTAACTGCTTTGGAGCTTAAATCCCATACTCTGATGATGATAGCTCACAAGCTGGTCACATTTTGGCTGCCTCCTGCAGTCTCTTGAGTGAGGAATCATTGTCTCGAGTGGCGATTCAGCACTTGCTGGAGGCCATAGTGAAGACACTCACCATGTTCATGACAATCATGGCAGAGCTCATTGCATCAAAAGATATGCTGCCTTAGAGATGTGAAAACTCACCAAGAAGTGCAGCCACAACCCACCCTGTGGAACCTTCTCCCATGTTCTTCAAGCAGACACAGTGTCACAAGCAGCCTCGGTTTAGTGTTCCCTGCTGTCCATCATAAGCTAGGCAAGGTGGAGATGGCATGCAAGAAAGTCTGAGGACTCCTCCTCCTTCCCATAGGAAAGAGTTCATCAGGCCTAGAGCATTGCACTCTCTACTGCAGCAGCTTCCTCTTCCTAATGAATGAGGTCATCAGCCTCAGTCAGGAATGCTATAAGGCCTTGTGACTGGGCAGTCTCCATTGATCTTCAGGATGCATACCTTCACATCCCAATCTCCCTCCACACAGCAAATACCTCAAGTTTTGTCTTGACCAAGAGATATTTCAATTTCAAACTCTTCCAGTCAGCCTCACTTTCACCCATGGTGATGGTGGAAGTAGCAGCCCACTTAAGATCTGTAGTGATCCTTACCCTCCGTTATTGTTCCAATCTTCTACTGTCTACATTAGTGAACAGTTCTACCAGAAGGGTTGGTGCAATTGTTTCTTATGCCAGATAAGAGGCCAACCCTTCTAAATGGTAGTAGTGCAATGTAGAAGCAATAGGTAATGTATCACTGCTGTTAAAATGCATTATTTTTTGGGTAAGACTAATTTTAATTATGTAACCTGTACTTATATGTTGCTGTTGCAAGGATGCCCTCTTCCCACTCACCCTGATGTCCTGTATTCTGGGCCTAAGTCAAAAAAGGAATTTATCCTGTATCATGTCTATGATGAAGGAGTTGGACTAGGATCATGTTCCTTTCAATTCTGGCCATCCAAAACTAATCAGGGGAGGGAGCTGTTTCCTAGGACTGGAGACTAGGAGTCCTGGAAAAGAAAACCAATGCAATAGTGACAGGTGAGTATTACATAATTAAAATTAGCTTTGCCCACTCATGCCCCAAAAGTACATTTCAATATGCTGTTTTCACTGAGACTTTTTAATAGCTATATTTTCATCATGCCCATCTTCACCATTTTCCCCCTCTTTTTTGTATTGTAGGACTGGAATTGGAGACAAAATTATATGCAGAACACCACCAGTGGAGAAGACTGAGACAGCAAGCATCATTTTGACATTTGATATTCAGACCAATAAAAATATTTCCAAAAATTTCATATATTTGGAAAATCCTGTAATAAATACCATCCAACCCAACAAAAGTGTGGCAAGGTCAGTTGTAAGTCTGGAAAAGTTAAGCCATCAAATAAATACATAACAACTTAAATGTATGTATTTCCTTTCTGTTGTGGAATGTTTGTTTAACACATAATATCCACCCTAAATCTGTTTGCATTTTTAAATGCTGTAAAATGCAAAACTACATTTACCTGGAAAATCCTGTTACAATAACATCCATTTCAACGTAAGTATGACATGGATAATTGTAAATCTGGAAAAATATGTATCCTAAATCTGTTTGCTTTTTCAATGCTATAAAATAAGAATTTTAATATTTCAGAACCATATTCCATATTTCTTGAATGCTGTAAAGTGTATAAATATTTCCTCACTTTTCTTCTTTTATAATACAGTTGGTGATTTTCTCCCCAGATAGAAGGATTGATGCATGTTTATTTTGATACCGTATATATTATAGTGAAAGCTCATTTTTATAATTTTACAACCTTCCTTGACTTGGCACTGTACAGCCAGGATGGGGCTGTTGTGTTGATTTGTGGTAAGTCATCTTCCAACTTTGGTGGAAATAGTGGATTGCAGTGTTTAATAGTAATGATTTCGTCTCATTGCTAATTTTTTCAAAAACACCATGAGAAATTGTTTAATGACATTATTAAATTAAACACACTAAAAGAAATAAATGTGCCAAATCACCATTTCACTTGCATTTCACATGCATTTTGTTTACATTCTGGTTCTGTTCCATTTCATGATTATTCATTTATGTTCACATGAATGAATTAAGATTTTATATTGATTGCTTTCATTCCTTGTTTTCTGTCTTTTTCATAAAGGAAATGCATTTACCAAAATCAGGTTTTTCCATTTCGAGAATGTTAAATGGAGAGATCTGTAGTTCTTGTATCTTGTGTTATTAAAAGTGTGCTTTAATCAAATGAAAGATGTATAAGATGTGAAAGACATTAATAAAAGTATAAATGTAACTGCAGTAAGTGTAAAATATAGTTGTATTATGTTTGTCATTTCTTTATCTTATTTTGTTTATATAACATTATACGGATACAGCCACTGATGACATTACATCAGTGGCATTTCGTTTAATATCTGTCTTGACAATATCATGATGTGTAAGAGGAGAAAAGTGACAGTTTGTCATTGTAACAATTCTGATCAAGCATTAACACATGAAAGGACTTTCGACCATGGAAATGTGGCATGTTCAAATCCATTTATGAAGTTATTCACATTTCATTCTGCTTTAATCTATCATTTATTCTGCACTCTACATTTAGGATTTATCCTCTCCATTTCCTTTGCATTCATTTTGCATTTAATTTCGTTTGCATTCATTCTTCATTTCGATTGTGTTCATTCTATGTTCTGTTTGCATTCATTCTGCTTTCCATTTTTTGTTTCACTTGTAAAATTACCTGTTTCAAAGTTCTGAATTGGTTATAGAAAGCATGTTGGATAGTCATCTAAAATAATGTTAGGATGATGCCAAAATCATCCACAGTTTCATGTTTTAAGTTGGCTCCCTATAATTCTATACATATTGAAATACATGCACATAATCATTTTGAAGGAAAAAGTCACTATAGTTAAGGTATAGGGCATATGCAAAACACAGCTTTGCCTTTTGCCACAATACAGTAAGTTTCAAAGTATGGCCAGGATTTGCATGTTTTCAGAGCATTGCTGTAAACCTTATACCTTGGCCCTAAACACAGAAGCATGAATGAGTGTATTACAGAAAAAAATTGGCTTTGCTTCAAAATGAAACATCCAAAATATGGACAGAACCATTGAAAGGGTTAAGGCAATGTTAGGAGATAGAAAGTATAACCAAACCCTTAATGAAACATCTCTTTCTAAGGTAACAAAGGTGAGTGTATTAGAGAAGGAATTGTATTTGCTTCATAATGAGACATCCCAATTTTATATAGCATTCATCAAAGGCATAGAAAATATAAAAAGTTAAATAACTTTAACAAAACCTTAAGGCTAGTCTGCAGATGGATGACGACCATTTCAGATTTTGTTACATTTTTAGTGAAAATTCTACAGTGAAAAATTCCACCAAAACAAAAGTTTTAGAGGATACCATATTTGAACAGGAGTTTTGCATATGGACACAGGTGGGTGAAAAGTAATTCAGCCCTAATATGATTGACAAATGCATAGTATATTGTTTCTTAATACAAAAAAGAATTTAAATAACATTATGCCAGTCAACTGAGCTGTAAACAATAGGTAAAGAAAATAATGGCAGAGAAGGAGGTGGAAAAGAACATACAGATAATTTATGTGGATACCTATTTTGATTATTATTGTTTTGGCCAAACACAGTGTATGAATTCAGGGCCCTGGAATTAGAGGAAGGGATATACAAACAGCACCCTGGACAAATGCAGATACCTGTATATCACAAAACATAGATAAATGACAGTGACATAAAATGTTTAAGAAAGAAAACCAATTCTGCCACTGAGCAAAGGGAATAGTGTAAAATCCCAGTGATATTGCCTGTGCTGAAATTTGTAACCCGAAACTGAGATGTACATCAGGCATCATTTTGAAGTAAATATAGACTAACTGATTTGAAATGTAAACAAAGTGGAATTGACACACAAGTCAAGTGGAATTTTGAAGCAAAATATTTATTAGTTATGCCTGGAAATACACTTCAGATTTATGCCTGGAAAAAATTCCAAAATATTTCACCTGTAATTTAGACATTTATGAGGCATAATTTTGAAGTAAATTCCAGGGATGCTAATTAATAATGGTTAACTGATTTGAAGTGTAAGCCAAGTGGAACTGAGATGCAAGTCAGGTGGACAATATGTAAATTAGTTGTGCCTGGAAATACACCTTAGCATGATGTATGAAAAATCCTTTATCTTTCCACTTGGAAATAAATTTTGGGTTTCTGCCTCCTTCCCAGAAGACACATTGAAGAGAATATTATTGGGGAAAGTTATGTGCATCTTTTTAAAGAATCAGTACTAAGTATCTTTTGCAGAATGGTATGGTCAAAACTTCCTGGAATTAGACAAACAATGTTTAAGTTTTCATCAACCACCATTAAACAAAATTAAATAGATAAATAGATAAAAAAAATAAAATAAATAACAAGAAAAATTCACTACAAACTGATTTTATTCTAGAATTTTACACCTTCAAAGCTTTTAACCAACACAGATTAATTGGAACCTAATTTATGACTATGAGTATGCAAGGACAACAAAGTGTGACAAATCTTCCATTTTTTTATCATAATAGGGACTTTGCATGCTTTGAACATGTTAGGTACTTTGTGATAACTCATATAAATGATGAGAATTCTTATGTTGGTACAGTTGTAGAAATTCTTTCTTTTTTGTTATGGAGCATGTGCAAAACAATGGAAGATAATGGCAGAGACTACATGCAGTTCCAGTGCTAGATTGCTGGGGTTGTAACTTTAACTTGTTTCGTTTCACTTTCGAAAGAACTCATTTACAAAAATGCTCAAACTTTGCTTGCTATGATGCTGTTTCATAGGGAACCTCCAAATTATATGAATAAATCAAAGGAAATAAAGTAGAAGGAGTGAATACAAAAATTCATAATTGTTTAAAACATTATTTATCAAGGTCAAACATTTTTCACACAGTTGTGAAATATATTAGTAATAGTAGCATTTTAAATGTTTGCTAACATGAAACATGTAAATTGAATAATATCATATTCCGATCTGCTGTTCAATTTCACTTTGTACACAAAATATAATTCTTTTTGTCTTTATATTTTATTGAAATATACTGCTTTCCTTGCAAAAATGTTGTACATAAAATAAATAAAAGAGATTTAGCTAGTGGGTGTGAGTTGGATCTCATCCAATAAATTTTTAAAGAAAAATTCCAGAAATCCAGGCCGATCCACAGAAAGGCCAGTTCTTCAGTATAAGGGATCTCTCACTACCCTTTTCTCCAATACGAAGACAAAAAAAAACTTTGAATCTTTTTCTTAATGGCTTTTCTTTACTTCAGTATGGAATCCATATGGGGGTAGAGTGGAAGTTGTCAGATGGTTTAACTACCAACGATCTGTTAAAATAGTACACCTTTATGTGAAACATAGAATATTAGCCATTTGAAGTGCAATGAACCAACCACATCTTCTAAACAAATCATAACAAAAACACCCTGCATCTTCCCCTGCTTCTTGTATTTCTGTCACAGGTACTGTGTCATCCACTGAAATAAATTATAGCAACATATGCTACATGTATGTAATATTGACACAATATGATTATTTACCTGTTTGGCAGAACAACATAAGCATTGTAATCTAGCTGAACAATCCAAAATCTCTTCATGGTCTTGGAAACATAACTAACTGTTGTTCATGACCATCCTTTAAAGTGATTCTAAATTTTAGTTTTACTGTACATTTTGGCATAGCTGCAACACTATCAGTAAAAAATTCAGTACCTGACATCTTTTAAAACAAAGGATGAAATTACTTGTGTAATTCCTTAAGACCTTTGAAAAAAAAATCACTTTTATTTATCTATTAAGTTGAAAAGAAAGAATAACCACACTTACATGAACTCTAATTCTGAACGTGCCTCAGATAAAGTTAATGCCAGAAATAATAGAAATATCTTTAACTGTCCATCAAGCATCTTCTTCAATTGACCCCCACACAGATGCCACTTCCCTGCTCACCAATTACAAACAATGGTATTCTAGAACATGGATCATCTTCCATGGATTTCAAACCATCTTTAAAACAAATAAACAACCTCAAAATTGTAGGATATGACAGAGGCCAACATCCATAAAATTAATTCAAGTCAGCCTCAGTGTCAGATAGTATTTGAAGATGCCTTATAATGTTTGCCCATTTAATCAGACTTTAAAAAACTTTTGCCATTGCTGCAGCAGTGGTAGAAACATGCTGTAGTGTCTTATATTTCAGCTAATAGGGACTCTCATACTTCCCTCTCTGGAAATGTATTCATAAATTTTTTTCTCCCTTATAACCAGAGAAACATTAGTGAAAAATTCACCTTCATCAAATCTGAGAAATCAGATTTTAGAATCTATCCTGATAAAACTTGACCCCTGAGCATCCTCCTCTCCCACTCACCCCAGCCCCCATACCACAACCCCATCCACCAACCCCCAGCAAACTCAGGGTAGAAGGATAGACTTGATGCACCTTCCTGCATGTCTTAAGAGGAAACAAATGGAGGCAGTATCTGTGGTGGTTCAGCAATTAGTCTGCTGGAATAACACCCAAAACTGCACTGGTTGGTTCAAATCCTATCACTGGATCAGCCTGGCACAGCTACCATGGTGTATCCATGCACAAGGCACTTTACTCCAATTACCTCAGTGCTAAATAACCTACTTGTGTTGCTGCTGTGTCGTAAAACACCAAACCAAACCAAAGTATGCCTCAAGTCAAATATGCAAAGTTTTAAAATGAAACAGATGAATTTTCTAAAAATAAGTGATTTGAAAAATTGTATCAACTGGAGACATATTGTACATTTCTGATCTGTTTAGGTTATTGAATGGAAGAGACTGTAGGAGTTTGAACTTAAATTTCTTACATTTATTACTCAGCAAAATTCAAACAGAAGAAGTACTTTTCTGTTTCATTTGTTATTATCTTTTCCTTCAGTATTCCTAAAGAAATGATTATACAGGATGGATGAATAACAATGTGAAAGTATCTAAAATACACGTACCTGGTTTGAATGACCATTGTGCAGATTTGCCTTTGAATGGTCTTAACTTCCTTAAATCAATCTCACACTAGGCTATAAGTGATGTTCATAGGACTCAATATTTCTGCTCATTTAGTGTGGATGTAATCTTTGATATGATACGCTTGATAATTTAGTGCTAGAAGCATGAAATACATCTTATCTTTTTTTGTAGTGGTGGAATAAAGGTAACCATTACAGGAAAATACCTTAATAATGCCCATGACATTGGAATTGGAATGGCTGAGAATATCAGTACGGTATGTAAAAGAGGTCAGAGTATTTTTTTTTAGAAAATGAGAAAGTAAGTAAGTGTGTCATTGTGGAGTAAAGCCAAAATTTTAACAAATTTAGTGCCCAACTTTGTTTCCTGTCATAAAAATGATCAGTCATACTTAATGTCTCCATTTTGGTCTTGTTTAGTTTGATATGTTTTAGTGCAATGATTTATAGAGGGGACACATAGTGGTACCTATGTCTGTCCATCTAGTCACTTAGTACCTTTTAAAGAACTTTATGAATTGAAAACATATGATCCAAGAGAAAGTTTGAACTTGACCCCCCCCTCTCCATTTTTATGATTTTATGGCCCTAGTATGAATTTAAAATATGCCCTTGATCATGAATTTCAGTTCCACTGAATATCTTTTGTTCTGAGGAAATGTGGGCCATGTTTTACCGTGATCAAATTATTAAAAAACTATTATATGTTCTTAAAACTTGAAAATCAGAGATATATTTCATGATCAATATGATACAGAACCTAGATTTTGTTTGTAAAGTCAAAACAAGCCCACAAAATTAAAAAATTTTAAAAATTCAAAAACCAACTATAATGGTATGAAACTTTAGTCAGCTCATTTACCAATGCATAAAAACATGCACATCAAATTTCATTGCTCTGCTTTAAGTGTTCCTGCTAAATTGTGCTTACAAGGACCTTTCTGCCAAATTAAAGTCCAAAATGTTCACAGATGTGTAAAAGTACAGTATATGCCTTGAAATCTATTGATGGCATCTATTTATGATTTTGATAAAGTACGTAAGTTTCCATGACTCTAAGGTCAAAGTAAGATAGAAAATTGAATTTTGTGTTTCTAAAATATATTTTCCCCTACTGTACACCAAAAAAATCCAGAATTTCAAAAGTGTCAAAAACATTGAAAAATTGACATGACAACTTCAAAATCTAAATAGAACATTTACAAATTAATATGAAAAAGTATACCAGATTTCATTTTCCAACACTGTTGTTTGTTTCTTAATTGTTCTAGCAATGTTTATATGTAGAAAAGTCAAAAGCCCAGAAAGTTACAAAATGTGTTTTAAAAATATGGAAAATGCTGTAATGGCTTGATTTAATTTAATTTAATTAGTTCATCCACTTCATATTATGGTATTCAGACTTTTTCAAAGTTCGCAAATCTTTGGTAAAAGTGAAAATAATGTTGAATTTTGAGAAGAAACAAAAGACTATACAATAGGTTTTAGGAATAGGTTTTTGTTTATGTTTATCCTGCATAGAATAAATTAAATACCTTGAATATTTTAACATATTTAAAATACAATTACCGGTACTCTTTTGTTGCACATTAGGCTTCCATAAATATATCACATTTGTTTTGTGTTCTGATGATAATTATATTTGGTAGAAAGGATATTGTCTTGGTACATTTGTTGTAAGTGCAAATCATATCAGTCTATTGGGACAAGATTAATTCAATGGGCAATTATTGAGTAGAACATTACTATAGTGTACCTTCATTTCATTTGCTGTATAAAGTTATAAATAGTAATCTTAGCACATTGTGATTTATCAAGCTATAGCCACTAATAAATGAGCAGTCACAAAGTGGAACAAACTCTTGCTATTTTGATATTAATCTGCCTTTATTAGAACACAACACTCACTCCATAATTACTCAGGTGCTTTGGTGAAAAAGAAACATGACTCAAATATTTTAATACAAAATATTTTAAGGTTGGCAGCAGGCAAAATATAAAACTATATTTCCAGTTTCATGATTGAATTATATTCCAAAGATATTACATGGCTATGATACAGAGGCATGTTATGGTCATTGAGGTTCCTGTGCATGCAGCCTTGTTTACCCATACAAGTGTTCATAATCTATTCTTGCAAAGGAAGTGTAAAGTTAGCTGATATTGAATATTTTGAATTAAAAATAAGTCATAAATCATTATAATATGCAGAGTAGTTTAAAGTCTGACATGATTAGTATAAACCTAAATGATGTTTAAAAGAAATCAGGTTAATATTCAGTAATTTCTATGGAACTCAGGTTTCAAGTCATCTGGAATATGAAGCAATATTGATACAGGTAAATACACAAGTAGAAATGCAACTAGATATATTGAAAATATACAGAAATTCAAAATGATTAAAGATTACTTGCTTTTGTAAGGGTAGTGGGCATTGTTCCTTTCAAAAGTGGCAAGCATGTATAGTCACCTGTTTTGAAGAAAACAAAATAGTTTATGAATTATTTTGTCATGAAAAATGAAAAGATGCTGATAATATCATTACATTCCTAAAACGATTACTCTGGAATTTCTGTACATTATCTAATGATGGAAACTATCAGAGTACTGGAATGGTAGTATGTACCACTGTAAAAAGTACTTTCATTAAAGGGTATACTGCTAATATTCTGACATCCACTACACTCGATATCACATTAGAAACATTATTAATAAATTCCTCATGGGTCTACAAATATCTGACTACATGAAAGTATGGTGCCAGAGACAATTTGCATACTTGTGTGATGAATGCCTCAAACAAAATTATGTACAGAATCACTCATGATTGTGAGATGATTTTTGATCTTCAAAGGAATAATAAAACTTCTTATGAGTAATTGCAAAATAAATATGAAGCTCATGCATTAGTGAGTTTAGATATCAAGACTGTCTAAAGACATTTTTTTGTGACACCATACATTTATCAGTCTAAGAATAATGAGATACTTTTTGTAAGCATCACAAGCCCAGTCTGTTTGTAATTGAATTAACTCCCCTGGTAAGCCTGATTGAAAGTCCTGAGTTGCATCTCTACACTTAAAGCTATTTGCAGAAAAATCTATGGGCCTATGCCAGTGTTCATCATAAGATCTTCTAATTTATATTGAGAATTTATGTGAATAATGTTTTTCCCCTTGTGTTTTGAATTGGAAACCTTGAACATTTGATGTGTCTGGATTTTAGTTGATAATAAGGGGAATTTTCAGAATATGGTCACATAACTGAATAAAGTTGACCCTTGGAGCAAAAAATTTGATCATTTTTGTCTGTCAAACAATGTAGAGTCAAACTGATCAGACATGTCTGTCAGCCAATGACAAAGTGTAATTTGACTTAAAAGTTTTTAAACTTCATTTAGAGTGGCTTGTGTCTTTTCCACATAGGACATGAGGTAATTATCTCTTCATATCTATTTGGTGAATTTCCAATCACTTGTATAGAGTCAGAAAACATTACAATAAAAATCATTATTGTGAAAAGAGGGCAAGCTTTAAAGAAGGCTTATTTATTTCCACAGTTTTATATTACCTGGCCTCACAATATGATTGACAGTGTAGGCTTAGTCATGCTTTCAGCTCCAGCAAAGTCATCAAGAGAGGACAAAGCAAGAATTCCTAATTAAGAAATTAATGATTATATGTAGCTGAACATAGATCCATTGAAAGAAATGAAAGGAACAGTATGAAAGTGATCATGACTTTAAAAGGAATTTGTTTTGAATTCAAGATAGAACAGAAAACCCGTAACATCAAAAGGCTATCTACTCTTAAGGGAAGATGAGAGAGAGAAATTTGTGATCACAGTGTATCTTGATTTGACTCTTTAAAGTAGAAAATCAGACAATACTAGAAGTTAATGATAATGAGCAATATTGTCTCATGTGCTTGAATCCTTTGGCAAGCAAATCCTGTCAGATGAGTAATAATAATAATAATAATAATGACTTTATTTAAAGAGGGTAACACAATTAGCTGAAGAACTATTCAACCTTGAGGCCCTCATACAAAGGAAAATGATTGTCCATTCCCAAAACAAGAATTTACTTATCATGTCCGACCTGTTTGACAAGAAAATTTCAATCAGAAAGATCAGAGGCAATGGAGTGACACTTGCTAAGTGTATTTTGAACCTTCTATTGAGATTTTCTTCTGAGAGAGAGAGAGAGAGAGAGAGAGAGAGAGAGAGAGAGGGAAAGGGAGAGGGAGAGAGAAATTTATAAATCTAAAGAACTATTGTGCAGCATTGCAAGAAGATACAAATGCTTATGTAATTCTGTCAAAATAACACATTTAACAGGTGTGGTACCCCATGTTATGACTTTATGATCTTAAACTAAGCAACAGAAAAAAAACCCAGCAAGTTTAGTAAAGTTCAACAAATGATTATTTCCCCAGAATACAAGGGGAACTTACAGTGTTGTAAATTAAATCCCAAATAATCCTAAAAGTTCTTTCAGAAATCCAAAAGTATAGAGTGTTCCAAATGAATTCCAGTATAGAATGTGCCAATAGTCTTTGATAAGCTGATGTGCCAACAGTTTTGATGTATAACAGTGATATAATTTAGAATGTCCGTGAATGAATTCACAATAATCCCAAAATAGTGTTTTAATCCTAAATGTCAATGAGCAGGTGATGATTCCAATGCATAATCTTTTATAAATAATTGATTCCCCTTAGATTCTACCCAAACATAACTAACAATGATTTTAGAGCTGAACTTCAAGAAGGAATGAAGAATTTTGTTTACTTCAGAACCTTATATAAAATCCTATGATACAATAAGCAGTACCTTTTGTGCTTTACATGTGAACAACTTATTCTTTATTGGGGAAATGTGTATTCCAAGAGAAAATGGTAAGCTACAAATCTAATATTTTGCTCTAAATTGAAAGTTTCACTATGATGCTTTTTATTAATCAGCTCTTTCCGATTAAGCACCTCACATACATTTTACTGTATAGCAAAATTAATTCTCTTTGACAGTAATTATGGTTCTTACAAAGAAATAAAAATTACGTCTCAACACGATTTCATGAAAATTTACACTAATGTCCTATGATAATATTGTGCTTCAGTGTATTCCAGGATCATTTTAAAAATATAGTTTTCACATTTGTGCAGAATGGGCTAAGGTCAAGCAATGAAGCCATTGATTTTCTTATTCAAGATGGCAATAAAATGTTTTTAAAAACAGTAATATTCCAAAGTGTTATCACTAGCACAAAAAGTGGAGCCTATTATCTCTGAAACAGAAGAGAAGAAAAAAGAAAGTAATTGTTTTCCCACAAAATTAGATTTGCATGTTGATTTTGAAAAATTAAATGAGTTTTGCTTCATTGTATAGAATGAATCACAGTTTAGTGCACAGTTTCCATTATTTATTCATTCACAGATGTATACATTGCTTGATGGTGGCGCTAGGATGATATGGGGACTTTCAGCAAGCAATGCAAAAATCTTAGGGGACTCAGCCATTTTATTTCAGGGAGGAAAGGGAGTTGGAAATGTTTTGGAAAAGATTTTTGGTCTCTAAATAGTTTGACAAAATTATATTGTGCTGATATATGCAGAAATAAGACTAGGAAAAAGATTTCTGGTCTGTAAATAGTTTGACAAAATTATATTGTGTTGATATATGCAGAAATAAGACTAGGAAAAAGATTTCTGGTCTGTAAATAGTTTGACAAAATTATATTGTGCTGATATATGCAGAAATAAGACTAGGAAAAAGATTTCTGGTCTGTAAATAGTTTGACAAAATTATATTGTGCTGATATATGCAGAAATAAGACTAGGAAAAAGATTTCTGGTCTGTAAATAGTTTGACAAAATTATATTGTACTGATATATGCAGAAATAAGACTAGGGATATTATTATATAAATTCAAAAATATTTTGGTAAAAGTAATAGAAATATCTTGGTTCAAAAGAAGCTCCCAAGTGCACCATCGCCCCTGAAAATTAAGGGGTCTGTCCTTACGGAAGTCATATGTGCACCATTATCAACATTTATTCCAGGTACGGCATTGTGATGTGGTTGACAGTGGCACCAAAATGATATGTAACACTCCTGAACTTTCTGAGGAACAAAAGAAGAACCTTATCCAAGTTAAAAGTAATAGTACCAACAGAAGAAGGAGGAGCACCAGTGGATTGTGTTCTGGATGCTTTGAGATAGTGGTTAAGATGGATGGCTTCAAGCTGAAATTTATCCTGATCTATACTGTGAATCCTTTCCTTCTTAATCTAACTGGAGATAACTCAGTTCATATTTTCTCCCCAAGTAAAGACAGAACTCTAACTTTACAGGTATATATTGTTACGTATATGTAATTAAATTGCTTGTGTGTTAGTTTTAAAATTCTTTTTTATTTTATTTTTGTTTCATTACATTTTATTTTAATGATTATTGAAGGGATTCAAAATTCTTTTTCAGTAGTTCGATGTTTTCTTTTAGCAAGTGTTGTTTGTTTAAGACATAGAAGTGTTACATGAGAATTATTTTTAGTTAACCTAGTTCGTCTTAGGTTGGGAACTTCGTAAACAAGTAGTTAAAATGATTGGTCAGTATCAGGGCCATACTTTCCTTGCGTGATCACCATGTGTAAGCAACGTTTATTTATGATTGGTTTTTAAGTGAGGTTACACTGGCGTACGTGATGGATTTCTTGTAGTAAGAGACCACATGACCCACCTCGCGAGACTTGAAATGATGTTTTTGGGGTTTAAATACGCATTCTTAATATTCTTCTGGCAGTGTCATTTTAACATCTTGAAGGAACAAGGTGTTATTTTTATTTGTTGCCAGATTGTTTGTTTTTCATCTGATTTTTGGATTTAATTTATTCTCCTGGAAACTCAACAAGTTGACTTTCTTATAAAAAGTTCTGAAAGATATTCATGGAAATTTATTCTGGAATTATTCAGAAACAAAAACTGTGATTCAATTGAGGAATTGTTGATATTCGTACATTGGACCACATCTGACGTCATTGCCTTCCATATTTGTACGTCGTCGAGATTCGAACCTGGATTCTAATAGAACTATTTAGTGATAGGACTTGTGTTTTCATTCTTAGGATCAAATTTTGGATTATATTTACAAACTGAAAGTCCTATTTACCAAGTTTTACATTGTTTTCTAGGGAAATTATTTTGCTAAAATATACAAAGCTTGTTGACTTCACCCTTTTCTTCTGTTACATTTGTACGAGCCTATACGTACCAATATATATATATATATATATATATATATATATATATATATATATATATATATATATATATATATATGAATGGCTTTCAAACAGCTTTGAACAAATAATCCTGCTGTTTTGTGGGTAAATATATAACTGCCAGTCTGTTATTGAAACAAAAAAAAAATGTGTTCGTATGAATAAAATCGTATATCCATATTGTCAGTTGACAAATGATTCAGAAAAGAAAAAAATATGTCATTTAATGGGGAAAATCCCAGTCCCTCCCACCTGCAGGCATTAAAAGCAGCAAGCACCATAACAACAACCAGGTTGTGCA
>JAECUM010004729.1:0-110477 GCA_016617855.1 Megalonaias nervosa | reverse complement strand
ATATATATATATCTGACGGAGAAATCGAAGCAAACGCGGGGCCTGATTTGGATCATTTTGGCTGAGTCCCCTGGATTTACACCCGGGACCTCCTGTGATAACGGTATTTGGAATTAAACTTTTAGACAAGTTTAAGATGATATTGAACATGAACGTTTCTTCCATCGCTTTAACATTATTTTCTCTCTATAGATATATTTTTAAAAATTACTAACGCGCGGGGCCCCTGTGAGCGTGGGGCCCGATTGGGCTAAATCAGTCCAACCCGCCTAAGGTCGGTCATGCATATCGAGATGTATAATAATGTTTAGGAAGGTGAGTTCGAAATAGCAATATGTCTAAACATATGGTAATGTATAAATATATATAGGAAGCAGTAATCGAAGCAACATGTCCACTCATTTCGAAATGTACTAAAGAGCATAGGAAGGAGAAATCTAAATAAAATTTTTTTTACACATGTCGAAGTGCACAAAGATACATCGAAGGAGAACTCGAAACAATATCTTTCAATAAAAGTTCTATAAAACACTAAGCGATGAAGACCAAAATTAAGCCTTGCAAAAGATGTCAGTGTCTCTGGAAAAACATTTTGAAAATATGCTTCCTGATGGAGTATACAGAAATATTACTGTCGGAACTACATGCTTTTATCCTATACCACAATCCGTTAACATTTTCTCACCAGTAACATTGAAACTGTCGCATCGTAACTCTAGAACTACGGATAAAATGTTTTTCCTGGATTAGTTTGCTTCTTTTCAAGCTGTTAGGTTATATCCGGATTCGAAAGAGCTGTTTTCGGTTTGAACACGAGTTAAATATGAATGGATGTTGTTTTTCCTTGGCGTTGTGGGCTTAAAGCCAATTACTTCGATTATGCAGCACCTTAGCTATTTGGGTAAACATTGTTTTCATCTTTTGTATACGAAATAAAGAATTAGCTATATAGGAGATGATTCAGCAAAATGTATGGAATTTGTGTTGAATGAAAGAGGGAAAAAGAGGATTTTAGATAAAGACTACACGCATGCTTGTGACCATCATGATTCCTATCCCAAAATTCTTTCTCTATCTCTCCTCACACGCACCCCTCCTCCCCCCCCCCAACACAAACAAATACACACACGTGCAGACATGTCGAGTGCTGGAACCTTATAAAAATCGTTGGATGACAGCTTACATTGACTTTAACACGAACATGATAAAGAAAGTAACTCTATATCTGAGAAGAATATCTACCAGCTAATTAACTGTTTAGTATTTAGCATCATATATTTGATTGCTTATGTTCTATTTTATTTTGTGGTGATTTAAATAGCTATTATCTTTTTAATACATGTACATCCAACTTGTGAATAAAAGTAAATTCGAAAGTTTACTGAATACTCTGATGCCACTCCACATTACATTCAGAGGTGACTAAAGAATTTAGTATTTCCGCTTTAAGATATTAATGAATGAGTTTTTTAAAAAAAATAAACATATACAGCCAAGCTGATTAATTTATTCATTCTTTCTTTACAGGTTAGATGATGTAGAATTTTCGTGAACATGTGCACGTGGACTCAATCCAGGCCATGAAGAAATCACAGAAACTTACCAGAATAGCTACTTAATAACCTTATAAATTTTCAGGGAAATCATGTGGCAATGTAACAAAGTCTTGTAAAAGTGACTCTTTTCCAAGACAAATTATTTAACAATGTCCATATTGGACATTTACAAATCTGCTATGAATAACTGTTATTGTAACTATATGAAGAAAATACAGATATAAATTTAAGATACTAATGACGAATACGCAGTGTCTCTTGTTTTACTGTCAAACAGAAAATATCTATGTAGGCACGAGGGGACATCAGATTTTGTTTTTCAAAACCAATTCAGAAACAAGTCATGTTCTTGTACACAGGGCCGATGTGGGGGGGGACCGGGGATATATCTCCGGGGAATGGGCCCGTAAGGGGACCCGGGCCGAACAACACTTTTTAATTTTATAAAAAGAAACATTTTGTTTCAACACAACTAAGAAAGGCCCGGGTGTTTCTTACCCAGGGGCCGTGACCACTCTCTACGGCCCTGTCTGTACAGTGATATCTTAGACAAGATGACGGATGGGATAAATGGGAAACCTAAACATAGTGTGTTTGCTTTAGAGATCGAAAATGTATGCATTTGTCTGTGAAGTAAAGAAATAAGAAAGCAAAAATATTGGAAGCACGTGTAATAGAAACGAATCTGCAAATCGATATTTATAAAATGACATTGTTTGAGGAGTATGCAGTACGCAAAGGTATGAATTTTATTCTTAGCCAGTCTAATCAACTCTTTTGTGAAAGAACCAAAACAACAGAAAAATGTTTTACCTGTTTCGGTGATAAACAATATCTGCTGGATGACAGTATTCATCATCAGGACTACGGACATAACCTAATTAAATAACAGTAGGGTCTCTCTGGTAAAGATTTAAATATATTATTTCTACTAATATTCAATGTATATATTTATTGAACGTAAAGTGAATAAGCACCTGAATCACAATGGGTTGCTTTGTTGTCTTCGAAAACATCTAATGTTCTGCGTGTATGTGCATGCGAGAGTTTAAATATGCCAATCATGAACCAACTTTCTAAACATTTAAAATAATATGAAGAAAACAATAATAAAAGTGAGCATAAAAATATTTATCTGATGCGAATTATGTGGCACATAGTCTGCGGAAATTTTTCTCAATTAGATTTTAAACAATTACTTATAATAGTGACAGGCTGATTGGAAGGGACTGCCCTTTGCTACTACTTATAATGTGATGGTGCAATGGATGTTGTACTGTACACCTCTGACGCAGGTGTCAATACATTTTTTTTGTCATTGAGTTGATGGGCTGGTTTCAATTCACTGAGTTAGGTGGAACACTTGCCTCACTTAGCCAGTTAGGGTAGTGGATTGGCCAGAAATGCGATGAAAACGGCTTGGATCTCGAATGGTGGTGCAGGATGTTAGATTGATTGGAGTAGTTGATAAAACATGGCTTACATCTAGAAATGGTGGACTGTGGTTGTTGTTGGACATGGTAAGACAGGCCACGGAACCATCAAAAGAGCTTATAGCAACAAGTCAGTATAGGCTATTGCTAAATTTAGACAGAATAACTTTTTTCGCCTTTTTCTAATTTCACACGAACAACAGACAGGTATTCTTTACTATTAATCAGTTCTTAGAAACAATAAGCCACTTGATATTTTCAATGGATGGAATTCCATGAAATGGATAATGCTGCAAGCAAGTTAAGAACTGACTGAATTTTTTTTTCAGACTTGCTGTCTTCTATAATAATTTCTCCTCCAATACAAATTTATTTTATTTTTAGTTTCATTATCCTTTAGTAAATTCAGAATAAACCGCTTGACACTGATATTGAAACGGAAATAAAACTTTAAAGTCATTATGTTGCGTGGTTGATTTATTACTTCTTTGATCAAGATCAAAGGGAGTGAAACAGCTTAATTCGTTAAAAGCTAGAATGGCTTTCGTAGTTGTGAAAAGTAATTGCAATATAGATGTTTATGAGGGTACGTAAGATATAAATAATGGAGGTTCGATTTTTCATACTTGCGTAAATGTTCGCGCCTATGAGACGGTTTCATGCTCTTCTGGATGAGAAAGATCAAAACACGTCTCAAGTTTCAGGAAAATACTTATGTTTCAGATGCGCATGTGCATAAATAGTGAATGTTTCACGAATTAATCTTATCATCATGATGGACATGTTTGCGGTTTAAAGCTCATGGTGATGTGCAAGATAAAAATGTCACATAATTGGAAAAAAACCCAACTAATTATGGCTTTTGGTGTCTGTACGGATATTTATAATTAAAGGGTGGACAGGTTATTTCTCATCGTTATGGAATATATACGACCTACAAAAGATATCATGAGCATAACGCGTCAGAAGACGAAACATTCTCGTTATTATGGATAATAATTGTGGTTTGTATGTTTGGATTGGTTTGGCGCTTTACGTCACAGTAACACAGGTTATTTAGTGTCTAGGCAATTGGAGCAAATTGCATTGTACAAGGACTCACCACGGTAGCTGGCCTATACTGTTTGGATTGTAGGATTCAAACCCGCACCCTTTCGGACGTGCGTCCGGCACGTTAACTACCGTGCCACTGCGACTCTCGGTTTATATGTTTGTAACAAACGTTAAAGTGATGGGAGTAGCGACCTCGTTTCATAAAAGCCTTTTGTAAATTAGGCCTAAAGATTGTAAATGCGTGATTCAAATTGGAAATAATTCTAATATAACAGGGAAAAAAATGTTATTTCGAAACTAAGAAACATGCGGGATAAAAATTAGGTGGATTGGTTTCTACATTTCTCATACTACTAAATCGAAATAAATGCATGAGACTTAAATACACTTTCAGGTGTATTTTGAAAAGAGCCGAGGTATCGTTTCCCAGTGCTATTAAAATGATTGTTGATTAGAGGGACAGCATTTTGGAAATGCATGGCTAAGCAATCCAATTTAATACCACTTATTCACTTAAGGTCAACTACGCGTGACTCGTTGTGGCCTAGGCTTTAACTTTATATATATATATATATATATATATATATATATATATATATATATATATATATATATATATATATATATATATATATATATATAGTCGAACTTTTATTAACTGAACGAGAGATTAGCTTTTCTATGTCTCTTTAGGTCCACCCAGATAAGATTAATTTGTCTGTTGAGTTAGTTGGGGGGGGGGGAGGGTCGAGGCGGCGGTGATAAGGCTTTAATGGCGTGCACATGACACGGCTGTGTATATATTGAGGCTAATAGCCTCGGAAAAGAACAGATCAAATCGTTATTTACTGTAAATCTCTCAGGTCAGCCATGGGTGGCATAGGTGAGCATAAAAGCTGCTAATTAAATTTAAAAGTGACCTTGGAAGGAAACCACAGAAAATGCTGAACAAGTGTTATCATGACAGCATTGATCCAAATATCAAGAAATTAATACATCACGTATACTAACTGGAAAGAAAATGAATGTATGTGACAATGTTTCGAAAAGTGGGTATGATGCAGATTTGAAAACGGTAAACAACACTCCCTGTACATAATCCTATTGAAAAGGGATACGATTAGTGTGCAAAAGGAACGGTCCTGGATTCCATTGAAGTAATAGAAAGAGAAGAAAAACACCTAATTGATAGTGCAAAGGGTAAATATAAATCTATAACTGGATGATGTATAATTTAAATATATGAAAAGTGACAATTGTTGTCACATTGCAAAGAAGTGTCCAATTATGCGTGCAAAATTCTGCAACGTAAGGTCTACAGTAGTATAAAAGCATTAGATTTCTTACATTTTCATCACGAAAAAGTTAACAATTAATAAATCCTGGTACTGGTCCCCAATATCATTTTCTTTACTAAACTTCATACAATTCTGATTCATGCGATTGCATGGGACGGGGTGTGAGCACAGAAACATATTAAAAATGTTTTGTTTGTTGATTCTTCTTGTCCTTGTTTAGTTCGTTTTTACGGCTCTTTTAACGCAGTATTGGTTATGTCATGCCGAGGAAAAGGAGATAATTGCCTTTTCCAAAGACACACCGAGGCAGCTTACTGGGACTGGCCTGGACATGTATGAAATGGTCATCCCTAGGGACTGGCCTGGACATGTATGGAATGGTCATCCCTAGTGACTGGCCTGGACATGTATGGAATGGTCATCCCTAGGATTACAAAACCGACGATCCACAACCGCAGCCATCGAGGTTCTCGACTAAAGCATGATGTCGGGATAACGCTGTAATGTGATCAAATTCTGTCAACGTTTTAAACATGCACGCTAAAAAGCCCTTTTTTTTAGCTGGATAAAGTAGCAGTTTTTGAGCTGAAAGTAAAGACGATTTTCCAGGGTAGAATCACACATTATTCATTACAGTTTAAGGTGTCAGTGATAACAACTTGCGACATCAAAAGTCGATTCTATTAAAGCCCTTCATCATCCAAATATTTCATGAATTTTGTGTGCTCCTATAGATAGTTCCCGAATGACTTCATCAGCCGCCATATTTGTGGTCAGCTGGCAGATTTACCGTTGACTTTATATGGTGTTTGGAAGCTGAAATAAATTCATTGAATCTCAAGATACTTTTACGAAAGTTACATACATGAACAGAACGCAATTCAAGCTTTTTGTTAGTATCTATATTTGTGATTTATAAATTGACTTTGCTTCAGTGTGCCTCGTTAAAAATGAAAAATTTTGGTGATCGCATATAGGAGAAACTGCCAGGTTGCCCATCGTCCAGGTAAAATTGGCAAAATATCGTCTGCTAGTGACGTCATCGGGAAGCATCTATAGTAGTTGTTCCCTACATTTTCATGCATGGTATACCATTTGTAAGATATGTATGTATATATTAACATCAATTTTTAATTACGCTTTTAGAGATATCTAGGAATATCTAGCACAACATACCTGATTCATGAATGAGTGGTCCTGAACTAATAATAATATTTTCTTGTTCAGTTATGTTAACAAGGGTACACTTTCATAAAGTACTATCCTGTCACTATAATCCGAGAACTCAAATTCATGCAATATCGGTTTCTCTTTGCCTGCAGATTTCAATTATGTTGAAGGGAGATACTTTGGTAAGTGCTATCCGTTTGCTATGATTTGAGATCACATATTACGGTCATACAGATGCAAACGTTATATGCCTGGAATGATGGGATTTAGAGGAAATATATTTATTTCAAAGATGTACAATGGTTTTATGCAGATATTTGTTATATATTTCATAACTGCAACATATCAATGGGGAAAAATTATATCGTCACAGTTGCGATACTACTTTAGTCGCCACAGTATCCCTATCACTTCTAGGAATACTTTATTTTCCCGATTTATGAAATATAGCTGCAAACAACAAAATGGATGCTTCAAGTATTAATTTTTTAAAGTAGTTTTCCGCATGAATCACGCATATTATTAGTTACTGAACTTACATGAACTTGTGCTATTTGATATCATCTCACACAAATAGTGCAACTTCCACACACTAGTACAAAAAGATGCCTTTTTATGAACAACTTTTGATTAAATATGGTAATATAAACTTTTAAATAGCAATTCTAACTTGCAACAAATCCATGCCTACGAATATGGAGATATTGTGGACGGAGGAGTTTTGGTCCCAAATCGAAATTAAGTGATATTAATTTGGGTTCACCGTACGTTACGAAATATAGTGCAAGCTTAACAAGCACAAAATTCACGTTTGAACGCATAAACGAAAAATCAAAAAAACACAAAAAGAAACAACTAAAAAGCCAAATTCAATACATGTAAACACACAACTATTAAAATGTTGTTTAAAGATGCTTTGCTCTGAAATGATTACTTTAGCAATTCGCGCAAGAAATGTGCTAGTATTTTCCCTACGATTGTGGATTAGGTACTCATCTCACTATTAATTTAAACATGTTTGTCTTAATATTAGTCAAAGACATTGGTATTCCCTCTGGAATAGGGGTCTTTCAACTGTATTAGATGCGAAGGTACGTTCTTTTTAATTAAAAGCTATAGCTGGACGTTTTTGTTTAGCAATCAAATTATTTTATAATGCTTCTGTAAATTCTCAGTACGACAGTAATCTCTCAAGTGTGATACACAATACAAATATATTTGTTTGAACCCTTACACTACATATAGAGCAAGACTGGAGAGTTTGTTTATTCAAAAATTGCTGAGGGTTACACTGACAAGGCAGCTCGACGTAAAGATAATTTCTTGTCCACATTTGTTTTACAAAAGCGTATTTTTAATGTCTAGTTCATTTTTGATGAGGCGTGTCAGGTTAGTATCTTTAGTAGCAAACCTATCTAGTCTCATGAGCACTTAAACATAAGTCACAAGTCATCATAGTGGAAGAAAATGTACGTTCAATGATTATATGGATAGTGATACAATTATCAGCGCAAACCGTCTAGAATTATATTTATAAATGCAAAGGTATATGAGTAGTGAGTGGGGGCGCCTTAGCCTCACGTAGACGTCTATGTTAAATTTGGTCGTTTTGTACTATAGCCTCAAGATTTATAGCCTCACGTAGACTTCAATGTCAAAAAGGGTCCGGGCACTATTACCTCAAACGGGAATTTAACATGGAGCGGAGTGGACCTGTCTAGGCTCAATAGGAATGGGAGAAGTGTTACGTCACGGTTTTGGACACTGACAACAATGTTGCAAGTGGCTGACCTCAATAGGGGCGGAACAGTGTGGCAAGGGGCTGACCTGAATACGCACTACTCTAGGGGCAGATAGAGACATAGGCATATAGACATAGACATAGGATACAAACACAGATTTATGAACATAAATCTATTACACAAAACATCGACTAAAACGTCTTTAGGCAAGAGAGAATATATATCTTTTCGAGGCAATGGAGTGGCCTGAAAAGGGCCGTTTAGCGTTCTTTTACTTTCTCTCCTCCCTTCTTCTCCACCAGCACCTTTTTTTTCTCAAGGACATTCATCTTCTTCTTTTTCTTCTCCTTTTCATCCTCCTCTTCTTTCTTCTCCTCATTCTCCTCTTTTTTTTCTCTTTTCTTTCTCCTCCTACTCTTTTATCACCTTAGTATTGTATCTTCTTATCTCCTCTTTTCCTCTTTCTCCTCCTTTTCTTCTTTTTCCTGTTTGATCAGCTCTCTCAGTCTGTCCATGGCCTTTCTGAAATCATTAATTTCCATTTTTACTCGGTGAGGACTATAACATCCATACTTCACTTTGACCAACCGTTCCTCTATCATCCCCAGGGCATCTACTACCTGTTGTAACTTCATCATTTTGTCTACAATAATACTGGCCATCTTCGTTTATTCAATGTTGAACGGCGCGATTGACGAACGCTATGATTTATATACCTCAAACACGGTCGTGAAGTAAAACATCCGAATTTACCAACTACCCATATCACATACCAAACAATCCACAGGGATCATAGTGCTAACCTAAAATTAATTTTTATACAAAACAGCACACTAATACTAACAAAATCACTATACTTTCAATCATTACATAGTGAAGAAGGAGAGTGTTTATGTACAAATCATACCATTACCTACAATCATATAAGCAAAGGAGTTAGTGTTTATAGTCACACTACTTCACATTCACACAAAACGCTCATGAGTGTAGGGACATTTATAGTTACAACCTGTGGAAATTCCTATGGAGAAACCCAAGTCTATATTTATAGCCTAAAACTTTCTAGCTTCAATGACGTCACTGCACTATACACTAGGAGAATAATGGCAACAGTGTTGCAAGTGACTGTCCTGAATGCGCGCTACTGTAGGTAGGTAGGTGAAATGAATTTGATAGGGACAGAGGGAGTTTTATAGGGACAAACAAAGACCAATACACATACACACTCCAATCGTTGTGTGTTAACTTAGAATGTAAACGAAGAAGATGAAATTTCACAAAATAGACCATTCCTTAAACCATAAAAATATTATCCACCACACCACTATCCTATCCAACATATCATGCTCACTATTCAAAATGCCTTGTGTTCACTTGGAATGTAAGAGAAGGAGATGAAATCTCACAAAATATCTAATTCTTACACCACAAAAATACTATCCATTATACCCATTATACCATCTATTGTATCATACTTACTATCCAAACGCCCTATGTTAGCTTAAAATGTAAGAGAAGGAGATAAAATCTCAGAAAATAGACTATCTCGTACACTACTAAAACTACAATGTGGAAAAAAGCTAGTATCTATTTATAGTAACCACTGGTAGGAATTTCCTTTGGAAAATCCTAGTATTTAGTTTTAGCTACAACTTGTGGAAAATACCTGTGGAAAAACCCATTATCTATTTATAATCTCGTCTTGTAGGAAAGTCCTATGAACTCACCTAGAGTCTATTTATAGTCATAACTTGTAGGAAATTCCTAAGGAAAAACTCAGTACATATTTATAGCCTCAACTTCTGTGACGATCCTGTTTAAAAACCCTACTATCTAATTATAGCTACAACCTGTGGAAAGTCCTACGGAGAAACCCAAGTCTATATTTATAGGATCAAAATTTATAGCTTCAATGATGTACTGGACACTAGGGGAATAATGGCAACAGTGTTGCAAGTGGCTGACCTGAATACGCGCTACTGTAGGTAGGTAGGTGAAATGAATTTAATAGGGACAAAGAGAATTTTATAGGGACAAACAAAGACCAATACATACATACACAAGTACGCGCAAGCACACAAACAGAAACAAAAATGTACACATACACACACGTACGTGCACGTACAAAACACAAACAAAAATACACACACACATAAGTAAGACAAAGAGATGTGTTCGAGAGGCTCCGAGCTTCAGCTGAATCGAGCAGGAGATCTCGTAGTCAATTATACGTAAGTTATTTATAGATCTGAGTAGTCAGCTGAGCTAATCTATGTGATCCTTTATGCTTTAGAGTTTTGGTGTATTTAGTGACATATGATCAGGTGCGCTATAGCTATGCGGATAAAAATTTTGCATAGCTTTAATGTCCATACAATGTCCCTAAATGTGTCTCTATAATGTCCCTTTTCTATGCCCCTTTTTATGTCCCTATTTTTTGTTTGTGTAGTGTCGCTAAGGTGTCGGTAAATAACTAAGACGAAGAGATGTGTTCGAGAGGCTCCGAGATTTTTCTAAACCGAGCATGAGATCTCGTAGTTATTTATAGATGGGTTATTTATAAATTTGATTAGTTAGATACATTTTATATCCATTCGATTTGTATGTGTACATTTTGTCTCTATAGTGTCCCTAAAATGTTGCTAAGTATGCTAATTTTATGTCCCTATTTCAATGTCCCTATTTTTATATTTCATGGTCAATTTTTAGTAGAGCCTAAGTGCCTGACCTGAATACGCCCTACTGTAGGTAGGTAGGTAGGTAAAATGAATTTGATAGAGACAAAGGAAGTTTTAAAGGGAGAAACAAAAAGACCAACACACACACACACACACACACACACACATACACACACACACACACACACACGCTCGCGCGCGCGCGTGCGCGCTCTAAACGTCCTCTGTTAGCTTAGAATGCAAACGAATAGATGAAATTTAAAAACAAATAATATCCCTTACAGTACAAACATACTATCCATTACATCCACTACACCATCCGTTATATCAGACTCATTATTCAAACGCCCTCTTCTAGCTTAAAATGTAAGAGAAGGAGATAAAATCTCACAAACTATACTATTCCTTACCTTACAAAATATAATATTCATCACACCATCTGTATCATCCATCACCCCACACATGACTCGAACTGTTAGCTCAGATTTGTTAGTGATTCCGAAGACGACATGAGTGAGCCTGGATCAATGTCCTCCACTTCTGTCACAATACCACAAGAGTCCTGATTCAGCCCCAAAGAATTTCGTTCGTCCCCTTTCAATTATTATCACATTTGAGAGAAGCAAAAACGCACTTACAGAAAATTGAAAAAGAAGGCGTACACCTACACTGCAAAGTGTAAAGAGTTCAAATAGTGTGGAAAACTTAGTCAAATTAAAGTTTATAATCAAGATGAAACGATGACTCCTTTTCAAGGAGAAAGCAGACACCAAGCGACAATAGCGATCTGTGTTACACAATACTTTCCAAATGTGTTAGTAGAAGTTTGTGATATCGATCTTGAGGATGATATGATTACCTCATATTCAACTTCATCTACAGTCACTGCAGAGACAGACTCAGAGGCTGTGAGAGCAAAACGGTGGTAAATCTGATATGATGACGGAACTGACAAGACCAGTGAAGAAAGAAATTCGTTTGTGCCTCATGAAGATTATGTTTTAGAAGCTAGTAGCCCAAACGTGACTTGCAGAAAAGAAAAATTGAGAACGATGACATACACCTACATGGAGAAATTAAACGGTTTAAGTCAATGGTTACTACGTCATTGCATGTAACGTTCATATGAAATTTTCGTACAAACGAAAGCTAACACACACAAACACACACACACACACACACACACACACACACACGCACAGACCATAAAAACAAACGTAAGTGTCGTGATATTTTCTAAAAGAAGGAATAACATACTCTCTCTCTCTCTCTCTCTCTCTCTCTCTCTCTCTCTCTCTCTCTCTCGTAATACGTTTGATTGAAATCCTAATGGTATCTGTTCCTGTTCTAGGAAACCTCTTCAAAAATGAAATGTGATCAGCAGTTACCATAATTATGTGAACTGTTCCGTTTGTAGTGTAATTTTTTTTCAAAAACTTACACCCTAAAAATTGTAGAGCGATTTCTTTCCATAAGTAAATCGTTGAATGCTTTAAAATCTTGAATTGACTTGAACTTGTACACATCATGTATCCTATCTGGCACTGTATATGTCACGGGAAAAAATTATAACGTTAGATCTACCGCTTATCAGAAAGTAAACAAACACACGGCTTTTTCAACAATAACGCTAGTTTCCCGGCACTCTTTGACCCTGCATATGGTAAATTCTCATTCTAGAACCAAAACATGCGTTCAGAAAATGTAACAATGTTTGTCCTGTTTTTCTCTCTGTTGTTTAAGAGTGCAGTTGAACCTGACTTTGTTTTGGTGATGTTTGTGTGTATCTGTATTTTTGTTTGTGTGTGTGCTCGCACATGTGGGTGTTTGTGTTGGTCTTTGTCTGTCCCCAAAAATTAGCTTTGTCCCTATAAAATTCATTTCACCTACCTACCTACCTACCTACAGTAGCGCGTATTCAGGTCATAGGTTGTAGCTATAAATAGATAGTAGGGATTTTAAACAGGATCGTCACACAGGTTGAGGCTATAAATATATACCGGGTTTTTCCATAGGCATTTCCTACAAGTTGTGACTATAAATAGACACTCAGTGAGCTCATAGGACTTTCCTACAAGATGAGATTTTAAATAGATCGTTTCCCAGGCTTGTAACATAGTGTGCGTCTTCGTGCATTTATGTTTATGTGCGTGCACGTACGTGTGTGTATTTGTGCGCGCGTACTTTTGTGTGTGTGTATTTGTTTTCTCCTTAACAAAAATCTCTTCTCCCTGCACAAAATAATAGTGTTTGTCTGTTTGTGTGTGTATGTGTGTATGTGTGCGCGCGTACGTTTGTGTGTGTGTGTGTGTGTCTTTTTTCCTTCGAAAACCCCTTGTCCCTACACTCAATGAGTGTTTTGTGTGAATGTGAAGTAGTGTGACTATAAACACTAACTCCTTTGCTGATGTGATTGCAGGGAATGGTGCGATTTGTATATAAAATCTCTCCTTCTCCACTATGTAATGATGTAAAGTATAGTGGTTTTGTTAGAATTAGTGTGTTGTTTTGTATAAAAATTAATTTTAGGTTAGCACTGTGATCCCTGTGGATTGTTTGGTATGTGATATGCGTAGTTAGTAAAATCTGATGTTTTACTTCACGACCGTGTTTGAGGTATATAAATCATAGCGTTCGTCAATCGCGCCGTTCAACATTGAATAAACGAAGATGGCCAGTATTATTGTAGACAAAATGATGAAGTTACAACAGGTAGTAGATGCCCTGGGGATGATAGAGGAACGGTTGGTCAAAGTGAAGTATGGATGTTATAGTCCTCACCGAGTAAAAATGGAAATCAATAATTTCAGAAAGGCCATGGACAGACTGAGAGAGCTGATCAAACAGGAAAAAGAAGAAAAGGAGGAGAAAGAGGAAAAGGAAGAGGTAAGAAGATACAATGCTAAGGTGATAAAAGAGTAGGAGGAGAATGAAAATAGAAAAGAATAGGAGGATGAAAAGGAGAAGAAAAAGAAGAAGAAGAATGTCCTTGAGAAAATAAGGTGCTGGTGGAGAAGAAGGGAGGAGAGAAAGTAAAAGAACGCTAAACGGCCCTTTTCAGGGCCACTCCATTGCCTCGAAAAGAGGTCTATTTTCTCTTGCCTAAAGTTTTTTTTTGTCGATGTTTTGTGTAATAGATTTATGTTCATAAATCTGTGTTTGTATCCTATGTCTATGTCTATATGCCTATGTCTCTATCTGCTCTTGAGTAGTGTGTATTCAGGTCAGCCCCTTGCCACACTGTTCCGCCCCGATTGAGGTCGGCAACTTGCAACATTGTTGCCAGTGTCCATAACCGTGACGTAACACTTCTCCCATTCCCATTTAGCATAGACAGGCCCAATCCGCTCCATGTTAAATTCCCGTTTGAGACTATAGTATAAATCTTCAAACGACCAAATTTAACATAAAACTAAGGCGCCCCCACTCACTACTTATATGCAAGAGAGTATCATTATAATCTATAACGTATAAATCAAAACGAGAGAGAAATTCGTACCCTCGGATCACCAATTGTGTGTACGAATGTATTATTGTGCGAGAAATGGTTGATGTGAAACGACATCAGTATAATAAAACAGGTGAGAGAATCCACTTGCTTAGCTTAAGAGTTCTCGTGGAGCTCGTGTCCTTGTCTTCGACTATGTTTCATACTTTTTTATGTTTTTGTGTCATCAAATTGTTGGGATATATATATATATATATATATATATATATATATATATATATATATATATATATATATATATATATATATATATATATATATACAAAAGAATTTAAAGAATCGTTTATCAACATTACCAGTAAATTGTCATTTCATGCGTTGTTGTATTATGTGCAGTACAACTAATTCTCGTCACCCTCGTCTTTGTCCTAGCGATACCACATTGAATGTGAAGTCAACCGTAATTTAACAAATGAATTAACAGAGAAAATATCACTAACCAGTCACCTTAAGCAAAGCTGCTGAATACAGTATTTACCTGGAATAAATATAGTTCATATCTCTCTGAGAACTACGTGGATTTTCGTTTATATCATAACCAATTTAGTAAGCATTGCAAAATTACCTGCAGTCAGTGATAACGTCACATAGGTTGAATTGCTGGGCTATAAAACATACTCTTTGCTGCATGACAATCATTTCTGCATATCCTTGTTTAATTATCAAACTGCAAGAAATTTAAATATCTGCAGAATGCGTTAAAAGACGGAACCTTGACGTGGTATATTAATAACGTTGAAAGGAAGAGTCTTCACCCGATTCGATACCGAGACACCTCTCACACTGCCCAACCACTCTAATCAGAGCACTAACCACAACACAAGAAACGAGGTGGGGTAATGTCCATCGAAAATGCCCATAAAAACAATATAACTCTAAAACCGCCTTTTTGTTTAACTCTTGCTCAACGCAACCATGTCGTTTAGAGCACACCAAGTGCCTTACTAATTTGTCTTTTAGTATTTTTCAGAACTTTTATGGCTGTAAGGTAATAGTTTGACTTAAATTCCTGAAACTCTCTTATAAATATACAAAACTGAACAAAATTGCTGTTTCTGCTTCATGTAAGTTAAAATCAAATTGCAATTTCGCTATTTTAGTTCAGACCTTATTTGTGAAAATTATTCTCAGCGAATTCGCTTTTGATCGGTCGGATCACTGGGTTAAAAGACTGCCTTTTGGGGACAAATGCGCACTACAAACGACCTTGATCTTATCGTGGCTTTTAAGACTTTGCATGCATTTATTAATACAAACTTGCTCATAAGAGTCACTACTAAGTCTCGAATAGTGCATGTACTACGTTCCAGATTTGCGTTTGCTCTTTTGCAGCACTAGCTGCACACTTGTGAACAACTTTCGGAAAGGTTTGGAAATCCCCAAGTTACATTAGTCAACGTGAGAGAAGGCATGTTGGGAGTTCAAGATAATGTCAACTGACTTCAAAATAGAAAGACACCAGCCGACAAATAGGGAACACATTTCCTTTCTTTATGTGTAAGGCTTTGTAAATGGCATTCACCTCAGGAGTTGTAAGTAAACGAAAGTGCCAGATACACAATTTCAGTGTGCAGTTTACACCTTTTCCCATCTTTAAAAATACGATTTTCCTAACAAAGAAATGGTCCACCGCCGTAGATTTTGCATCCCAAGAATCTCTTCGTTAAACTATAATTTAAATGATGAATCATGGTGCAACTCGACGAACACGAAAAGGTCACTTTTTAAAACCAGAAACAAAATTTAGTCTCCGACTTAAAACAACGATCTTTTCGATATAAAGTATAGTTTGTTAATGTCATTGTTTGCTCGTTGGTAAGAGTAAATCCTCTGTATTGGAAAGGTCTGTAAATCTACTCGCACGGAAATCATATTTTTCTTTTAATATAGTTGATTTGTCTGAAAGAGTTTGATGGACTTGAAGACAGGAGTTAAATAACAGGCATAGTGGTTTTTATTATATTGACAAGAAATTAAATTTCTAAAGATAAGTCTATCAAGTACAAACTATTAAAACTATTCGATACGAAACTTCTGCAATAAAGTTGTGTCTTATTCCGGTTATATTCAAGCTGTCAGCTAAAGCTTGCAAAACCATGCATGTATTTCGAGCAACCATTGGAACAAAGGGACAAAAATGCACATAAAATCGTGCAAAATGTCACTCTTTCACGTGTATCTGATACCCCGGATATGTTGTAGGTTGCTGGCTCTAAATAAGGGAGTTCATCTGTGTAGGGTAGAGAGGTCAATATTTTGTGAAATGAAGGGAATCACCTTAGTTTTCAAATGATGGCATTTATACTCTCACAATTCCCACTTTTTCACTGTTCGAGCTGACATAAAACAACCATTTTCTTCATGGGGAATTATCAGAGAACAGTTCGTGATGATTGCTTAACCGTAACAGGATACTGCGTGATGGACGGCCTGATGCAGAGGCAAAAGCGTTTGCAATCTTCAACTTTTTAAACGTTGTTTGTTGGGGATCATTCTTATTGTAAGTAAACTTAGACTGACTTACAAACGTGTATGTTACCTTAACATACATGCATATGTTAAACCTGCACTTCATGAGAATTGTTGTTCGTGTACATGCTGCTGAAGTAGGTTATAGCTACTGCAGAATGCATGATCAAATCGCAAAGAATCTGTGCTGTTAGTGACAAATGAAATTATGTGCTTATAATTTGTTTGCAACTGTTAGCAAATACTTGGACTCACCAATGTCTGTAAACAGTACCATCATATTTGGGCAGGACCATAATTAGGTTGCTAAGGTACATCTACGTTTAGGTGGGTAGATAGGGTTTACTCTGTCGCGGTTATCGTATATCTATGCTAGTTATCGCATATCTATGCTAGTGCTTTTAAGAGCTTTCTATCATTTTGTTGTTGTTGTTGTTGTTGTTGTTGTTATTATTATTATTATTATTATTATTATTATTATTATTATTATTATTATTTACCTTTTCGCTTATGTGGAGCCTACGTTAGAGTGGAGCAGTCTTTTCTGGCGTCGGCAGTGCCACAATTAGGTTGTAAACGTGTTGGTTGAAGATGGCTATTGGCTTATATTTCCTGAATCCTTTAATGGTTGTTTATGTTTTCTTTCTCTAGCTGAATTATTAGCATTGCGTAAACTTGCTGTTTTCTACCGTTCTACCATTCTGCAAGTTTGTGAAGACCATGCAATCATGTAGCTACGTACTTTCAACGCAGTTTATTTTTTCGACTGCCTCCATGAATTCCAACGTTGCTTTGGTAATATTCCCTCTTACAACGATTCCGTATTCCATCGGTGCTTTCCTATTTTAGCATCTCCACTTTCGTCATACTCCTCATGAATCGGCAAATTATCAGTCATTTTGTACTTTCATAGGATCGACCCAGTCTATGTGAAACCCTAACATCTTGGTGTCCAAAACTGATGTTGTTTTTATCTGTACAAAAATATATGTTTTAATCCATACTCTGAAGAGGAGTTTCATCATTGTTCGAGTCATTGTTCGAGTCATTTACGTCATACAATTTAATATTATCGTTCCGGCTATATTTATCCAAATCATCGAGTACCTTCTTCCGTGAAGCATTCACAACACGTATTCCATTATTTTCATCCCTATTTTTTTTTCTGTCTCGAGCTTATTGATTCATTAAGAACTTATTTTCAAGCCTTGCTACAAAACTTTCTTTAAGCATCTTTTTCCAAATCATTCCGCAGATCAACAATCTCTTTTGAAATGATCCGTTTTAGTTCTTCTTTCATCTTTTCCATAGAATCGTTAATTTCAAATTGAGTGACAATTTATTTTTGTTTTTGGGCTATATTTTCTGTGGATACTACTTTTCCTAGGGCCTTGAGGACATTGTCAAATTTGTTGTTATATATCAACCCCATTCTTGTAGTATATACTAGTTGGTTGAGAATTTACCAATCAGAGACTAGGTGGATGTTGGCCGTGTGCGGTTTGGGGTGTACACTGATATTGCACCATCTGACGTCGATTTAGGCGATACTATACTTTCTGGACTGGCATATCTTTTTCCATACTTCCATATGTATTGTTTGATGAACCTTCAAGGGACATTTTCTTTCAGGCGTGTTAATTTTCCACTAATTTAACAGCTTGTCCATGGTAAACATAGATGCACGAGCATTCTGTGTCAGTCAGCTGTCGGTTTATACATGTATAGGCACTTCACAGAAGATGACAATGCTTTTAATTTATCCTGCAATATGGTCCTGTTAATTATATAATAGTATGTAATATGAGAACTATGTGTAAATTTGTAACTGATTCATTAGGGATGAAAGTTAAATTATAACATATTTGGGATGAATATTGGTACTCACTCCTATGCCCGTGCTTCATGTTCCTCATAATGACCGGCCGATTCACAGTGATAAAAACACATGCTACAAATAAACTCCTTAAAAGTGAATAAAAAGGTCCATAAGGTCAAGTAAAGACCACAATTTGAAAAACGTAACAATTCTAACATTTCCACTGGGAGAAAAGCTATCGTACGACTCCAAACATTTTATTCCAGACATAAAATGTGACCTTTGATTACACTGGGCAGATTTGGGAAGGGAAACAAGTATTAAAAAGTTAACCAAGTCTTTAACAACGGTTTTAATTTTTATGTCTCGCAAAGGGATTGAATCTGGAAGAACACATTATGGTCCACATGTATTGGTTGCCGAACTTGGTCTTGGGTAAGTGACCAAAACAGTTTACCGCTACTTAGGTACAATGGTTTGTCAAAGGCAGGAATAGGTTGAAAATGAGTCTTAGGTATCTTTCCATTGGGTGTTCCAACGATTTGACTGTATCTAGAAAAATCAATTTTAAGTCAATTGTCAATATTTTATGATAATTCTATCACTCTCAAATGATCAGCCGAGGAAGTGTTTATGGCAAGACTAAGATTTCCCCGTCGATATTGGCAAATCATTTTCAGCGGGTACCTCAGGTGGAACCCATTTTCTCATAAGAACCCCATTTTCCTCAAAGTGACAAATCGGAGCTTGTGTGGTTGCAGTTTCACTAATAACGCTCTGAAACAAACAGATCGCATGATCTTGATTTTGATCAACAATGAGTGATTATTTCCTGTTACCCTGGTTAGGATAAAGGAGAACCACTGTGACCAGTTCCTATTCATTGATGAATACCAGGAGCAAAGGAGACCTCATCAAAAGCCAGGCCAATGGGTCAGCTAAAAAGGTACTTTTCTGATCAACATCATTCTCGAGAGTTCTCTTGCTATACCTCAGGTAACAGCAATCTAAATATTATCAATTTTTTTTATTCAAGCAAGGCTTGTCAGTTACTAGTGGATTAACCGTGACTGTACCTATTTGCTAGCTCAACACCTAGTAATAAATGAATAAGTTCTGTAGGTATTAAAGCCTCTGCTCCAACAATCACGGGTCATGAGACTAAGTCTGATACAAAATTGACACAATGACGAGGAATACATACATAACAGAAATGTAGCCCTTAAATAAGAAACTCTTCACTAGAAAACGACTTCTCACACAAAATCAAAGTAGCTGATAAAAAGACTCTAATAAATCCCCTGTGTCAATTAATATATAAATTGAGATATATTTAGCAGAATCACCAATAAGTGATATGGAACCGTCTGGCGTGAATGGTTCATAGTTGTCCTAAATAGAATTAGAAAGGGATTCGTTTGACCCAACATGTATTTTAATTTCAATACAAGGCAGCCACCTTGACCTCTTTGAAATAAAAGATTTGGAATAGGAATGTTAATGTTCTTTTACAGATACTTCAACATGTAGCAATAAAAAATAAAGCACCTTTATTTTTTCAATAAGTGCATGTCGGAAGAGATAAGTATTTCTGAACAGTCTTATTAGATGTTTGATGTCTAAAAGTTGTGCCAGATTGAAATTTGGAAGTACTAGTTCTACCAAAATAATGCTGAGGGTAAGACTTTCTGACAAATAAAGCTTTATGAGTCAATTATTAATCGTCAGCTGTGCAGGAGGCATTTTTCAAATTTTCCAACTTTTGCTCAATATGATATTATTTCACATCACTATGGATGTAATTTATGCACTCTTCAACTACTGTTAGCTGTCTCAGGTTATCGTAATCGTCATCCACTGTCTTGACTGTACACCACCTAACAACTAGTTGTTCTTTTTCCCTTTGTTTAAACCAAAGTCAATGAACTTTTTAATGATTCACATAAATAATTTAAATAAATAAATCCTCTCAATCTATGACTGAACACAACTGTTGATTCTGATCAGAAACAATTCACACAGACGGACCTGAAACAGGAATGAATTATTTGTGTTCCAAGTGCCTATTTATACACATTATTGCATGACCTAGACGCGTGTCATTCATTTGAAAAATTCTAGACCAATAGTACACAAGTATAGATAAACTCAAATGCTAGGCAAACAACCTATTGATAACCTTTAATAATGGACAAAACTTAACCAGGTAGACATTTTATTGACAAGCGATCATTATCCTAAAGTACAATCTATAATCATGGAAAAATGTTAAGCACACATCTCTGCATGTGCAGAATTGTAGTTGTATCTCGGTTTTACTAGTTACGATCATATTATTATGTACTAAAGCTATTGCTTACACAATATAGCAGAAAATGCAATATAAACTTAGTGTGATGCAGTTATCAAACTATACGGCTTTTTCCGGGTGTCATTTTATTCTAAATGTACAGCATTACGGCAGTAGGATTATCTGTCTGAAGGAGATAGCATCATGTGAGGTGGATTCCTGCCTACCTTGCAAATGTAAGCCCACATGGGCCTTTTCAAGTATATCGGTAACACGCATAAGCGTATCTCAGGTATATTCGAAGCAAACTTAGGCCTTTCCAGTATGCATGTAGCAACAGTACGCTTACATGCGCCTTTATTTATTTTAATTTTAAACCAAAACCATACATGGGCAGTTATGGTACGTAGAAATCAAAGCAAAATGAATAGGGTTAAAAAATAAAGTGTTACTACTAACGCAAGTTTTTAGCTATTCTTAATGAAACAATACTGCCGATAATTATCTTTTTCAAATACTTTGATACTCCCTTTTCGTTCCTGTTACCTTCCTTTCGTTAACAGCCCTTTTCGTATAATATGGTGCTAATATCCATTCCATGCATTATGTGTCAAACAGCCTTTTCCAGGTAATATTAGTAGTAAGAGTTAATGAGGTTTTAACACCAAAGAGGGTATTAGGTCAGAAACCCTCACCCCGCTCTAAAATAAATATATTCTGACATTTTTTCACCACCTCAGAGACACCCTCTCCCTCAAAAACCACCCTCCTCCAAATTTTTATCTCAGAAAATGATGACATTTTGAAACCCAAAGAGGATTCTAGACCAGAACCCTCACCCCCCCTAAATTTTGGAGAGATGAGGTTTGGCATATGATCCAATGACATTTATTGATAATGATCTACTACTGTTGTAACCAACCTTTTTCATACCTGCTGACTCTCATTGGTAGGATATCCGTTAACATACTGTCAATAATATGAAACTCACGTATTAAATCGTCCATATCATATTTTACACCTCACAAATAAGATCGTATTTGATCAAGTAATTTTTTGTAAGTTATACTTGCTGTTTTACAAGAATTTTGTTTGTTTCAAGTTTAGGTTAAATTTTTTTTTACAAGTGTTGAAAGAGAGACACCGACACCAGATATTAACAAAAACGGATTTAATAATGCTCTACTTGAGATTATACCAGAGCTGGTCATTAACAATGGCAAATATGATATTACTCGAAGTATTCTACGGTAGTATTTATAACATTCTTTTACACACCAGAGGTTTTTATGATAAAATTTGTAATATTGTACTAGCGCTTCAAAATCTTGTTTTGGAATTTCCTCTGAAATGTGATTGAAATCGATGATATGTTTTTTCATTATACATTTTTTTTACACAAAAACAAAAGTTCTGGCACCAGCAATTGAATCAAGAAACTCACGAAATTTATTATTATTAGGATCAGCTATAAAAATTCTGTATTTGTCATAAACATCTGACGAAGTATCCTTATATCGCTCATCTGTTAATACATGTTATTTCTTTAACCAAGCGTAATAATCAAAACTATTTCCTACTTCACTCTCGTACAAATCTGTTTTATTCACCAAATTACTGTAATCGATTTCTGTTTCATCAATGTACCCTAATACTAAGCTCAACTGATCTAACGTGAAATTTTTGAGAACAAGATGTTGCCTGATAATTGTATATGCGACTACGAAATTTGCTAGCATCAATTTCTTAAGCTTATCTAGTTCAATTGTGAGAAAACCAACAACAGAAGCTACTTTTAACATTAATTTTTCATATGCTTTTGTGAGTATTGCTTTAATTTCATTGTAATAATTCCGTAATGACAATTGTCTAGAGTAATGGAATGATGGGAATGGAACATCATCTTCTTCACTTATATCATAATAAGAGTCAGACTTTACTTCCAACTTTATTTGATTGACTTCTTCAAAAAACTTTTCTCGCTCATCATCACTAAAATTACTAATTGCATCGTCTAAAGTTTTGATTATCTTTAGAGATTTGTTAACAATAATCGGATCAAATTCTGGGTCTTTTTTACGTAATCATTGGCTAAATTGCGTTTGCTAACACTTTAATAATTAAATCTGCGTCTGACGTCATAGTAACGATTTTAACCAAGGTTTCTTCGTCATGGTAGTGCATACCGAGTTGTTTAAAAATATGTCGTTTTTCAAAACTATTGTATAACTCTTTGTTTCTTTTCATTCTTATTTTTTTAGTTTCAGCTAGTTTGTCAAGACGAGTATGATTTTCGTTTATTCGTCCTTCTTCCAGTGTTTTTCCACTATAAGCTCTTACTTTTAACAGCTCTGCTCTAATTATTAAATCTATGTTATACGAACAAAACTCCAGAAATATTTTTTTTAGCAGTGTTTCAACTTGTTTTTGTTCTTCTAGACAAGTATCAGGATGACAGTATCTGCTTATAATATCAAAGTTTTCTATTGCTTTTTTCAGTTGTGGTCCTCGCATATGCACAACGCGAATAAAATCAACAAAATTTTCTGGCAATGTTGGATTGTTTAATGATTCGATGCTAAGTTTTTTCAAACTTTGTAACACTTTTGCTGTTTCATTAACGTCTCCAACATCTTTATCAGGGTTTAAAATATTATCGTAAAATTCTTTCGCAACGGTTATAATTGATGGTTCTGACATTATTTTATAGCATTAGATTAAATTTGATCATCGAGTGTGTATATTTGAAATGCTGTCAGTCCTGGAAATGGATGTTTAGCGGCAATAACATAAACTCGAAAATACAAGCACTTGTTAACAGTGTTTTCAGTCGGAATCGTGAAATATTGTGTTGTTGTAATATACGTGTCTGTTGTGCTATACAATGTTGCCCAATTAATATCATCATTTGATCCTTCCAATCGCCAGTTATAAATTTGAGCAACGCTAGGATTTAATCAACCTCGCAAATGAAATTGCCAAATAGCAACTGCAGTGGGACATTTAATTTTGATTCAAAAATTTTCAACTTCTCCGTTGGTCGTCCACTCGTGTCTATCAGAGAAAGCGTAATAAGGATAATTTTCAGGATAAAACGATGATGCGCTTACCTCAAACCCAACTGCTGACTTAAAAAGTGTTGGAATATACCCAACATTGTTTTTAGTTCGTTTTGCACCACTAGATACACTGTCAATATACACTTTATTTGTCAGATCATAAGGGCTAACAGGAACATATGTCGTAATTATTTTTTTGTCTCTGATGTTTATATTCCCTGACATTGGTCCACCGGATTTTTTAAAGTATGGGGCAAGTTCTTTTAACTGACCATAACAAATAGCATCAGTATCATTAGCTGGCGGTGAAGTTGTTGGTAATCCAGTTATTTTTGAGTTATTACTCATTATCAGGTTACCTCCCACTGTGCCAGCGGTTTTGTTAAGTTTATTATCGTCAACAGATTTTAGTTGTGTATAAATTACCGCTTGCGTGTTATCAACATTCACTGGCGGATACGTAGTTTCTAAATGTATTATTTTGTTACCTGACATGTTAATATTACCTGTAGCCTTTCCACCGGTTTTATTAAATTTAATATCACCAACATATGACAACTGTATATATCTTACCGCTTGTGTTTGATTTAAGTTTGCTGGCGGATATCCAGTCTCTAAATTTATATTTTTTTTTCCCTGACATATCTAAGTTACCGCGTAAAGTTCCACCAGATTTATCTAGTTTATTATTGTCAACTAATTTAAGTTGTGCATAACTAACAGCTTGTGTATTAACGACATTTATTGGTGGATAATTTGTTTCTAAATCTAGTACTCGTTGATCTGACATAAACAAGTTTCCTGTCATTGTGTCGCCAGATTTTTTTAGGTAACCCGAAAAATCAATCTTGCCGTCTGTTATTGTTGTACTTACAGCTGATGAATCTCCTATTAATGTTCCAAATTTTGTATTATAGCTCATTATTTATTTATCGTCTGACAATTTTTTTATATAACATAAAATTGTATAACAATAATGGCAAAATCGTCGATATTAAACTTTGATACAGAGCGGTTGGTGAAACATAAACATGAAAACGAACATCCAGATTGTCATTATCTTATTGTTGGAAGAACTGGATCTGGGAAAACAAACTTGCTTATGAATTTACCTCTAGGAGATAATTTTAACTACGATCGCGTTTATATTTACACAATTAATCCACAACAAGATAAGTACGAGCTACTTAACAATTATAATGACAAACTTCGTGATGATCTTGAGGCTGGCGAAGATTTTGTTATTATTAAACAACCAGAAGAACTTGTTCCAGTTAATCAACTTGATTCGTCCGAACACAAGATAGTTGTTTTTGATGATATTCCGCAAAACAACTAGGAAATGAATAAAATAAGATCATATTTTTCACTATCACATAATAAGAAATGTAATTCTGTTTATCTCGCTCAGGGTTTTTATAATGTTGACAGATTTATTAGGGGAAATACTGGTTGTTTTATATTATTTCCAAGACTGGATAATGTTGACGTTAGAAATATCGCGAATGAGCAATGTGGTGATGTAACAAAAGATAAATTTATTGAATTATATCATAAAGCAACGGCAAATAAATATGACTTTTTTGTGTTTGATAAATTAACAAATGATACAAGTAAAATGTTTCGATGCTGTATTGAAAAATATATGCAGTACGTTTTTGTTAGTTTTATGAAATTTAATATATAATAAAATGGAAAGACAAGCAAAGTACAGAAAACATATAGAAAATCTAAAAAAAACTTGTTAAATCTAGAGCTGAATTTAGGCAGATGATCCAACAAGCACGACGTGGTCAAGTGGCTGCAGCAGAAACAACAGCCGCCGCTCTCAAACCAGTTACAGAGGCTTTACTTGGAAAACAACCTGAAACTAAACCACTATCAGAAGAAGAATTTAAAAAATTACAAGAAAAAGGTTTACTAGGATTCATTAAAGAAGAACAAGAAGCGGCTGCTGGAAAAATTATTGAAAGATCTGAAGTAGACAAAAGAAGATTAGCTGAGTCACTTGTAGCAAATATAGCTGAACTAAATCAGCTGATAAATAATCCACTAGCACTTGAACAAGGACTAGCAGGTTTAACCACACGGGAGATTAAAGATATTCTAAAAACTTTATCAGAAAAATTAGAGGATATTGAAAAGGAACAAGAAAGTGTTGGCCAGTTATCGGTAAAGTTTATGGAAGTTGAAAATCAAAAACGATGGTATAAAAAATTTGCAAATAATGGAATAACAGAGGGTGAATATAAAGATTTTTTTAAGTAATAATGGTATAAATGATGTTGATAATTTAAGAACCTGGACACAGGATAGATACGACGAACTTATTGCTAAATTAAATTAAAAAATAACGGAAGGTAATGATGCTAATACTGAAATGGATAAAGCTACTAAACAAAAAGAAATGATTCCACTTGCTGGTACAATTAAGGATGGTGTTATTGCTAAAGTTTCATTAGATACAGCGAATGAAAAAAGACAAGGAGCTCCTGGTAGGAGGTGGGGATTTCTTAGGAGATTTAAACATATTGATAACATTCGAGTAGAACAATGTAGAGAAACAATAACTGGAACTGGTGTTAGAATATTTTCATCAGTTACTGAAATGATTGGCAGATTAATGTTGTTGATATCATCAAAAGAAGCTAGAAATGCTGGTACTGAAATTGACAATGAAATTATTGACATAATTGATAATTTGAGATCAGAAAATTTATTAACATCTGACGAATACGAAACTTTACATCGCGATTTAATTTTATAAATTTGTGTAATGATTTAATATAACAGTTTTATATAAAAAAATGTCAGCAACATTATTACTAGACTCTAGCCAATCTGATAAAGATAGCGCAAATTTTTATGTAAAGTATATTCCACCAATAGAACTAGATCGTGAAAAACAATATGAAATTGGGCTAATTTCCTGCACATGTTGGAATTCTATGGCTAACGTAAAAACTGGAGTAAACGATGAATTTGCATTTACAATTCCTATACGTACTTCACCCTTTTGTCACGTGGAAAACAATTAAAATTCCACAAGAAGCCTACAACGTAACTGATCTAAATAAAATAATAAAAGAACTTATAACAAAAAATGGAGGTATCGCTGACAGTTTTGAGCTTACACCAAATTATAATACGTTACGCGCAAGAATAACATCAACAAATGTAACAATTAGTCTTTTATCGCAAACAAGTATCGCACCACTAATAGGACTTTATAATTATCTTTATCCTGCTCTTGATCGTGATAATCCCTTAACGTATGACGGTCAACTGCCAGTGAATATAACTGATGTAAACTCAATATTAATAAATTGCTCTATTGCATCTGGATCTTACTCAGCTAAGGGTAGTAAAGAACAAACGATATACAGTTTTTCACCAGACGTTCCACCAGGTTCTCTTATGCAAATTAGTCCACGTCATATTATTTATTATCCATTAAACGTTGAAAAGCAAATAACAGAAGTAAATATGCAATTGACAGATCAGTCTGGACGACAACTGGATTTTAACAACGAGGTTGTTACTTATTATTTACACTTACGCGAACAATAGTAAACATATTTTCTAAGAAAATCTAAAAGATTTGACAATAAAATTATGCAACCTCAGATATAATGAACCAGAGAAAAAAAGTTTATAGAAGAAAAATAGTCGGAGGATTTTTGGGAAATATATTTGCTAAAATTACAGAAAATGCTCCAGGAATAGCTCATAAAGTTGCGCTAATTGCACTTGACGCATCAAAAGCTTTTGCACCTGGAGCTGCATCTGCTGCTGGAACTGCTGTGGGACAAAAAATAGCTGATAAAATAAAAGGCGATCCACCAACAATCAAACAAGCTATTTCAGAAATCGCACCAACAAAAGAAACTCAACGCGCAATGATAACAACAACAAAAAAACTTTTATCACCGAAAGGAGAACAAATTATAAAAAAATTCATATCTAAAGCAACAACACCGAAATAGCTTCGCTCTCGTTGATGACAAAATTTTATATAACCTAATAAATAAAAAAATATCTTTTAAAAATTATCTCGATTTAGCAGAAATTTATGACGCAGACGACACGGTAACAGAATTTGAATATGTTGAGCATCTCGATGAAAATTCTAACGAACCAAATAAGGCTGGCATTAGAACATTTAATACTCGAGACGATGACGTATTTCTACTGCCTCATAAAGCAATGTTAGAAGTTCGTGGCCAGATTATGACAGTAGCTGTTCCACCTGCCGCAATTGGATTTGAGCAGAAGTAGCTCTTATAAATGATGGTTGGTGTTTATTTAGAAGTGCTAGATATCAGCTGGCCAATCAAACTGTTGAAGATATTTCAAGTCATTTACAAGTTGCAAGTACTATCTTAAATACTATTTTTTTTTCGATGATTACTCCAAATCAACTGCAACTAATATGATGTGGTTTAAAGATACTGTAGCTGGAGCAGCTGCACCTGGTGAGTTTTTCTTGAGGAGAACTTTTGCACATGGAGCTGATGCTGCTGCAGATGTTGTAACTGTAAGAGGTTTTCTTATTGCTAATGCTAGCAATTTTGGTATAGACGCACCAGATGCAGCTGCCAACGCAGACGCTGTAAGAGCCTCACTTACTGCTGCTTGCAATAATCTTGGTATAGCCGCACCAGATCCAGCTGCGGACGGCGTTGCAATGGTAAATTTTGTCAATAATTTAGTTACTATAAGAAATATACATTATAATGAGGGTTATGTTAATAGAAAGGCACTTGCAGCAGTATCACGTCAAATTACAATGTTACCGTTAAGTACAATATTTGGTTTTTGCCGCGATTATAATAAAGTATTTCGTGGAGTCAAACATACGCTTATTTTAGATCGATCAGAACAAAACGACTGCCTGTTTAGGTCAGGTGGGGCTGATTTACAATTTTTCATAAACAAACTTGCGCTATGGATGCCACGAATAACACCTGCAGTTTCGAAATCACTCGAATTAGATGATATTCTTAAAAACCGCACAAAAAAGATTCATTTTCAGCAACATAAAATATATCAAACAGCAGTTCCAAATACCACAGACTACACATGGCGAGTCACAACAACGTCAACTGAACAAAAGCCACGGCAAATATTTGTTGTATTTCAGCGGCAAGCGCGACTTGGTAACCAACAACAAAATAATGCAATATTTGATAATGCTGATGTTAGACGAATATATGCTAGAATAAATTCAAAGCAATATCCAGAGCGAGCGATAGAATGTAATTTTGCAGATGATGATAATAAAAATATTATTCGACCTTACATGTACCTGCTCGACTCATTGCAAAAATATCAAGATGTTGGAGACGGATCTCAGATATCAGTAGAGGAATTTCTTACACTTTATCCGATATTTAATTTTTATGTTAGTAAACAAAATGAAAGAGATGTAATTTCAACTGCTCATATTGAAATTACTTGGACATTAGGAGCAGTTCCAGTGGCGCAGTTGTACGTGTATGCGTTAGTGATTAGCGACAGAACTATTACGATTGACTTTATCGAAGGTAAAATGTCGGTACAAGTTTAATCTGTAACTTTAATATAAGATGACAAAATATATTGTAAAAGAAATATATCTGACTGATGGTCAAGTTAAAAAATTAGCAGCTGCTGTTGCAAAGCAGAGGCAGGTTTCATTAAAAATCAACCCTAACGCAGGTGTTTTAGGTACTTTAACAAAATTAATGTTAACCAAAAACCAAGTAAATAAGCATAACCGCGGCCAACCTTTTGTTTTAAATTTAAGTGCTGCACAAATAACTGCGATGGTAAAACAAGGTGGTTTCTTCGGTCCAGCACTATCTGTAATGGCCAGAACATTAATACCAAAACTTTTGCCAGTGTCAGGTACATTAGGATTATCAGCAGCGTCTGGAGCAGTATCTGGCGCAACGAAAAGGGCAGTTGAAGGTCATGGAATAAAGAAAATTTTTGTCTAAAGATAAATACAAAATGCTCAACCAAAAAACAGCAAAAAGGAAGACAACAACGAGAAAAAGACACGACCGAGGCGAAAAGGTGGATTTATTCCAATAGCTCCATTACTAGCAGGATTGGCGGGAAGTCTATTGCCAGGTCTATTAGGACGAGGACTAATGTTACCAGGAACAAAGAGATGAAGTCGGCTGCGTTAAGTAACTTTGATATACTTGATAAACTGAAAAAAGTAAAAATTTTAGTGGAGCTTATTCTAAAGATGAACTTATGACGCTAGCGTCTCCGGGTTCGTGTGTTATAAATATAAAGATTTCAATGACGGATCTGGTACACATTGGGTAGCAGTTTATGATAACAATTATTTTGACTCGTTCGGAATTCCACCAAGTGACGCAATAAAAAAATATATGAGTAGACTTCAAGGGACAAAGTCTCCAGAGACGAAGTCTCTTGCGAAAATAATAAATTATTCGTCTAATCAAATTCAACCAGTTGCAACTTCTTCTTGTGGATACTATTGTGTAATGTTCATTAAACAGATGACCGAAAATCCAGATTTTTTAAAGTTTATTTTGCAATTTGATAAACAACCTTCTCACGCTAATGATGAGATTGCAATTAATTTTATCTAAACTCACTGATATATAATGTCAACATATTGTCTTAAGTGTAAAACTAAAACAGAAAATAAAGATGAAAAAACAGAAAAAACAAAAAATAATAGAATAATGCCGAAAAGTTTTTGTGCAATCTGTGGAAAAAGAAAAGTATGTTTTTAAAGAAATTATCGCCAACAACAAAGTTGTCCGGAGCGGGTTGCCCTGACAACGTCAGGGAGATTATTTTAGTAGATGATTAATAAATAATGACATGCAAATGCGATTGTGATAGAGATTTATGTCTTGAGCAAAATAAAATTGTTACATATTGTCAGAAATGCAACAACACATACATAATTGGTTTTGGTATAGATATACATAAATTAATTGGAAAATTGCCCAAACCAAAAGGCGGCTGGACATTGCCAGGCCATAAATATACTGGACCTTATAATCCTCTTGATAAACAACTTGACGAAAACGATAATCCTCTGCCAGGACAAGAGCCTTACAATCACGTTTATGCAACAGCGATGCGCCGTGATATCTGCTACAGAGATATTGAACGTCCAGACAACGAACAAAATAAACACAGCTGCGATAAAGTAATGTTAGACGAACTTCGTGACATGAAACCTGTAAATATGCGAGAACGTGTTGACCGAAGGCTGATTCAGGGTTTTACTGGAGCAAAATATAAATTAGGTCTCGGAAAAGAATTATATGATGATCTTGCCACAGAGCAACACAAACGTAAAAAAAAAGTTTCCTCGACGTGAAGTTGTCGCAAATGCCGTTGATGATATCTGGGCTGTAGATTTAGTTGATGTCTCAAATCATGCTCAGTTTAATGATAACAAGAGATATCTTTTTAATGTTGTAGATGTTTTTAGCAAATAAACGCGTTTAGTATACCCGTTTCGGATAAAACAGGAACATCGATGACTGATGCGTTAAACAAATTATTGTTCACACGGAAAGAAAACCAAATAGAATCTGGACTGAACATGGAGCAGAAGTTTTTAATAAAAAATTTGAACAGTTTTTAGAGCAAAAAACATTAAAAAATATGTCACAGGAAATGAGGGAAAAAGGGTCATCGTTGAAAGATTTAATCGCACGCTCAACGAAAAAATACACAAATATTTAACAGCTAAAAATACGAGTAAATATATTGACAATTTACAGAAAATTGTTGACGAGTATAATAACACGAAACACAGATCCCTTTCGCTATGCAAAAGAAAAATGTCGCCAAACGACGCGATTGCAAATCCAATATTAGCAAACGAAAATATGTACCGCAGACATAAATTTAAAGTTGGTGATAAAGTTAGAATTTCTCTGTCGAAAAAAACATTTGAGAAAGGATATACTCATAAGTGGAGCGAAGAAGTGTTTGTTGTTGATAAAGTACTTTCAACAATACCAGTTGCATACTCGTTGAAAGATTTATTAGGTGAACCTACAACTGGCAGTATTTACGAGCAAGAACTTCAGAAAACAGAACAAGATATATTTGTTATTGAAAAAGTTATTAAAATGCGCGGCAACAAAAGTTTAGTTAAATGGCGAGGGTATAGCGATAAATTTAATAGCTGGGTACCAACTCGATCGATCTCGTCGACTGCGATATCGATTGAATAATGTTATTATAAATTTCTTCGCATTTTATTAATACTAATTTACATTTTACTGGTTTACATAAAGAAATTAAATGTAATTTTCTTGCACCATTGACTGGCATTAAATTAAATATTTTAACAAAAATAAAATCGTATTTTATATTTCTTTGTTGTCCAGTTATTTTTACGTTTAGAAAAGGTTTTATAAGTTGCCAAAATATTTGATGCTCTGTGATAGTAAAATCAATTTTATTATTTTCTTAGCAATATGGTACTTAACATTATATCGCCCAGTTGTTGGTCTGCTTAATTTTTTTTTTACTAACAACAACATCATTTTCATCTTCGTCGTCATAGTTATGCAAAATATCATTTTCAGTATAACCAGCAAATCTATCATTAGAAATATTTTCTAATGTAAAATTTAAAACAAAATCTCCCGAATATAGTTCAGTTAGTCTCTCAGTTAAGTTCATTATTATAATATATCTTTTGTCTAATTGATAAGTAATAAGATGTTTGGAGAAATAAAATATCATCAAAGAGTTACAGAGAATTAGCTGAGGCACTTCGAAATTGTTTGTTGGGACAAAATTTTTATTTTGTTGATGTTATTATAACATTAGGCGAATCTGACAGATTTTTTTTTTAACAGTAGCAGAAAAAATAAAACTTGATAAAAATGAAATGATGACATTACGATTTAATCGAGATGATATTATGGAATTTGGTCATAATTGTCTTACTCGAAATGATATAGAAAATACCATTAGTTATCGTATTTAAGATTAAATCTATCAAATGTCAACATTGACGCTGCTGATTTTCTGTTACCATCAGCTACTTCTTTTATTCTAGCTGTATTAATTTTAAGGTGTTTTGCAGCAGCTGTCATTGATTTAAATATTATTTCTTCACAAGTTTTAAGATTTATTGAAATTATTTGTCTAGTTGGATTTTTAAAATTATTACCACCACCAATTGCTCTTCTAGTATTTTCTTTTGGCGTAACCAAATCTAAATTTTCCAAACGATTAACGGTTTTAGTTTTGTTAATATGATCGATAACCAAATTATCTAAAATAGCGCCATTAAAAGCTTCAAACACAAAACGATGAGCTTTATAATGAACAAAATCAGTTTTGATTACTCTAACTTTTATAAGTAAATATCCGTCTCTATCCAAATTTCCAAGAACTGAAGTTGAAATTCATTTTGTAATGATAAATTTTCAATATTATCATCATTAACTTCTACATTTACTCTGTAAACTCGCTCTCCTTCTGGAATATCATCGCAAAACAAAGCATAAATAAAATCTTTTCTAAATATTTTAATTCTTTCTGTATTATGGCCTTTTACTGAAATTAACATACCAGCTGGCGTACCAGATTTTATAGATTTTATATTAATAACAGAACCTAGTGCATTTGCACAATATAAGTTGCATTTTGGGTGTACGTGATAAAATTCTTGCTCTTCTGCCGTCAATCTCAGATATCTCAAAATTTCTGTCATTATACTATAAGGATTTCATATCTCTAACTAAAACATTCAATTAAATATAAAATATTACTATCATATATAATGCTAAAATTGCGAGATATTGCTAAAAAGAGCATTATCAGATCTGAAAAAATTGCTACAGCATTTTCCGGTTACGATAACAGTTACAAACGTGATGATCAAAATATATTAGCAAATTTTAATTCCACAAGTTTATTTCATCTTTTACAACCTGTTATATCAAAAGAACTTGCGGCTCATAAAAGTATCACACTTATAGTCCAATATCATACGCTTTTATCAAAGTTACATGCAGTTGAGGATGTGTTTGATGTAATTTTTGAAAGAAAAAGTTTTGACAGAGAAATTTCGGAACCATATTTAACAGCTAAATCGAGAAAAATATTAACTGGAACAAACATTGCCATGGTCGCCAATGAAATACATCAAGAAATAAACAAAAAATTTGAAGAATTTACTGCATCAGGATCGGGCTGGAAATTTGAAATGATAAAAGAAGTTTTATTTCACACAGCAAAACATAACGTGCTTCGCGGTGGTTTGTACGTCGATCTCCCTCAAAAGATTAAAAACAAAAAATGCTGTATAAATGTCAAAAACAATGATAACAAATGTTTTCAATGGTCAATTTTATCTGCAAAACATTCTCAGTGTGATCACCCCGGCAGAATTGAAAAGTATTTGTCATACAAAGACGAACTGAATTTTTTAGGAATAACTTTTTCAGTATCAGAAAATCATATACCAAAGTTTGAAAAACAAAACAGTATCTCAGTAAATGTTTTTGGACTAGATGAGCGAGAAAACGTTTACCCGAGATATAACTCAGAAAATGCTACACAAAATACAATAAATTTATTATTTTATCAGGGACATTATTGTTGGATAAAAAACTTTAACGGCTTAGTTGGCAGACAGTATAGTGAAAATAAAAATAAAAAATATTTCCGTTATAGATGTTTACAGGGTTTTTCTGGCGATGGAATACTGCAAGAGCATCTCAAATATTGTGTCAACGTTCAAAGAATAACTATGCCTGGCGAAAAAGAAAAAATATTAAAATTTAAAAATTATGATCATAAACTAAATATTCCTTTTGTTATTTATGTTGATTTCGAGTGTCTACTCGTTCCTGTGGTTGGAGCAGAAAATAATCCGAATAAATCCAGTACTAGAAAAATACAACAGCATATTCCTTGCGGAGTAGCTTATAAAGTAGTTTGCTGCGCTAACGAATAAATTTTCAACTCCAATAAAATTGTACAGAGGTAAAAATCCGGCCGTATGGCTATTAAAAAATTTAATAGACGAAGTTAATAAAAATTTCTAACAGATTATTTAAAACAGCTCTAATGAGAATAACGTTTAAACAACAACTTGATTTTGATGAGGCAGTTAATTGTCATATTTGTGAAAAGTTGCTGGTAGACTCCAACGGAGTCCGTGATAAGGTGCGAGATCATTGTCATTTGACCGGCCAATATCGTGGAGCAGCTCATACAGTTGCAATTTAAAATTTCATGCTCCAGATTTTATTCCTGTAGTTTTACATAACTTTCGTGGCTATGACAGTCATATCATTGTAGAAGCTTTTGGTGAGGAAAATATTAAAGCTAAACTAAAATTAAATAATACAATAAAATGTATTCCAAACAATTTTGAAAAGTATATGTCGGTGACGCTCGGTAAATTACGTTTTATTGATAGCCTGCAATTTATGGCCAGCATCATTAGATGAGCTTGTAAGCAGCGCTACAAGCGCCGGTAGCAATTTCGCTAACCTGAAAAGTTGCTTTGGTGAAAATTATATCAATTTGACAAAAAAAGGTATCTTTCCGTACGAGTATCTCGACGATTGGAGCAGATTTGATGAAACTTCTCTTCCTGATAAAGATAAATTTTACTCGCAACTCAAAAATGAAAATATCACAGATGACGAGTACAAATAAGCACAAGATATTTGGAATAAATTTAGTTGTAAAACATTCGGTGATTATCACGATCTATATTTAAAAACAGATGTATTATTACTAGCAGATGTTTTTGAGTTTTCGTCGAGTAAGCTACAGTAATTATGGACTAGATCCATATTGGTATTATTCTGCTCCAGGATTGTCTTGGGACGCTCTACTAAAAACAAGTAAGATAGAACTGGATCTCTTAACAGATGTTGATATGTTTAACTTTACTGAAAAAGGTATCAGAGGCGGAATTAGCGTTATAACAAAAAAATATGCAGTAGCTAATAACAAATATCTAAAAAGTTATGATAAAAATCTCCCATCTGATCATATTATTTATCTAGATTGTGTGAATTTGTATGGATATGCGATGTCAGAGCCAATGCCTTGTGGTGGATTTCTTTGGAGAACTCCAGATCAATTTCTTAGAGAAAATGAAAAAGATTTACCTAGAAAAATTAATAATGATTTTTCCGATATTTCGTACTTTGTTGAAGTTGATCTAGATTATCCTAGTTCGTTACATGATCTACATAACGACATAAGTTGAGTCCAACTGCAAACTGCACAGACCCAAATATGCTGTCGTATAATGCACCAGCAGATCTTTGGTCTGCGCAGTTTTGCTAGGAGTAATCAGTAAAACAAACAAGATAAACTCTGATCTGCAGGCGCATAATGCTATAGCAGATCTTTATCTTTTTGTCCGCAGTTAGCCTCGACTTGTAAGCGAGTACATATGGTATGTTATAATGTATATATACAGCGGCTGTGTATTCATTCAACCCACTCGTTGACATTATTGATTAGTATCCTTGGCAACGGTTGATCTATATACAGCCTCTGTATTCAGCCAACATTAGGATTTCGTTTTTCTGTACAAACAGATTTATATAGAAAATATCTTTTAATCAAAAATCATGTATTTTCTCGATTTATTTATAATAACGCTTTCAGAATCAGAAAATGTAATAAAAAATTTCATGTTTTCAGAATCAGAATATGTAATGCTGTTTGGTAACTACATGATAATTTTTTTAACATGTACTCATAACTGAATTTCATAGCTCAGTGTTAGAATCCTGGATTCTCATACTGACGCCCTGAGTTCGGTTCCCGTCACGGACAAAATCGACGGGTAGGCTCTGGACGCCATTTTTAAAAGGGTGGGGGGTCCGGAGAAATCCTCGAAATCCAACAGAAAAATATTACACTCTCCCACCATGTCAACACGTGGTGGGTGCACTTTTGCACTCCCCGGGTCTTGACATGGTGGGAGAGTGTACAAAATTTGTTGGACGTAGATAAGGCCCCCGTTTGTATGTGCCGTCCCTGTAAATACGTTACTGTAAATATGTAAATATATGTAAATACGTTACTGTAAATATATGTAAATATGTAAATATATGTAAATACGTTACTGTAAATATATGTAAATATGTTTCTGTATAAATACGTTACTGTAAATGTATGTAAATACGTTACTGTAAATAAGCTACTGTAAATATAATTGCTGTAAATACGCTACTGTAATTAAGATTCTGTGTTTTGTGCGGTCCTTAATTAAGATTATATGTAACTGTGCCGTCTACAAAAAACCTTGTATAAATACGCTACTGTAATTAAGATTATGTATATAATTGCTGTAAATATGCTTGCTGTAAATACGCTACAAAAACAGTCCTCTCTGAGGACCATTATTTTAATTGTTTTAAACAAATATTTATAGCTCTAGAAATATCGTTATCAAATAAAGCATCAACTATATTGTCAATAAATATCACTAGATCATCTGCCCAACCTCTTATTCGTTCGTCATTTTCAATCGCGAATAACCATACTGACCCATATTTTGGTGATATATGATAACCAACATATTTGATACAATTGCTTATTATTTTAGTTGTTATGCCAGTATAGCTTGAGGCTGCCCTAATCGAATTAAATCTCTTACAAAATTTGTTTGTCAGATCAAATCCAATATGTCGGATGGGATTATAATGATACATTATATATAATATTTCATTGTTTAATATAAAAAAAATCTACAGGTCTAAAATCCTCTTAGGGTTTCAAAATTTCATCATTTTCTGAGATAAAAATTTGGAGAAGGGTGGTTTTTTGAGGGAGAGGGGGTCTCTGAGGTGGTGAAAAAATGTCAGAATATATTTATTTTAGAGGGGGTGAGGGTTTCTGACCTAAAACCCTCTTTGGTTTTAAAACCTCAATTACTTATACTACTAGTATCAACGCAGAATGGGGTGGGTGGGTGATTTATTGGACTACTTCAGACCCTGAAAGGCTACACTTGAGGAAGCCCCGGTTTCGTAACTTCCAATGATGCCGTCATAAGTCGGTTTAATATAAATCGTTGAGGTAATCTTGACAATGTTTGATGTGATATGGTATCCAGACCCTCCAACAACAACATGCTCACTGATACTTCCGCACTGAACCATTATTCACTGAATATACGCCCTTCAATGGCGTATTCACTGCATAGGTACGCCCTCCAATGGCACCTTCATTGTGTTGGTACGCCTTCCAATGGCTTATCCACTGTGTAATGAATTATAGGGTACTTGTGACTGGGGTTCCCATGTCCCGACGTTCTTAAGACGTCCGGGGTTTGTCCGCCCTTGTGGCAGGATTCCCTGGTTAGCGTAACTTCTCCCTTCGGCAGTCTCTCAAACTAGTCCTAACTAAGTGGTTCATGTGACTTGGGCTCCCGTGTCCCGACTTTCTTAGGACGTCCCGGGTTGTCCGCCCTTGTGGCAGGATTCCCTGGCTAGCACAGTCTTCCGTTACCAGTCTCAACCTGGCCTTATCTGTAGGGTTGGAAGCGACATAGAAATTGTACGTGTGACTACCCAAGTTTTACAAAGACCCATTGCAGGTATCATGAAGTGCACGAGCAGTAGTATAAGAGAATAGGGTTAGTAACGCAGCATCTTTGGAATGTCAGAAATTCCAAAATACGACCTCCACCAACTACTAAAAACTCACCATAAAACAAAAATCGTCATAAAACCCACCAATCCCGAAATGGTGTGTAAAAAATGTTATATATCTTTATTAATGAAATGGAAGCTCTATACGGAAGCGTCACCATGGAAGCCATAAAAGAAGAAATGAAAGGTAAATATTTGTATTATATAGTATCATAAAAATGGAAAAAGTAACGCAACATCTTCTAGAAACCTCCAAAGATAGAAATAAGGTCTCTATGTCGGATCCGGATACAGATCTTTATACGGTGAATGCGACCTAAAATCGTAAAAAATCTTATTCCCATTATATAGTATAACAAAAATGGAAAGAGTAACGCAGCATCTTCTAGAGGCATCAAAAGATAGAAATAAGGTCTCTATGTCGGATCCGGATACAGATGTTAATTTGATGAATTCATGAGAAAATTTATAACCTCATATCCACAGATTGGCGGATCAGACAGGCGCTGAGTCGGGTGAATTTCGTAGTGAACATCTCTGCGGACATAATTCATAAACTCAATGGGTGGTGGCAATGCATATAAATCAAAGTAAATAACTTTGCGGGGTGTAATTTTGTATGCGGTCCAGTGCGTGCCAGGTCCAAGGTTATCATCTAGATTTATGATGCCAGTTTCATGAGTATTAGGTGATGGTGGTAATTGATTGCACATAAAAATTCCTCTAAAATTTTTTATTTTGTGAGCGCGGACCATCTCAAGTAAATCAAAATTGGTTAAGGCTTTTGAAATGGTGTCAGGCGATATCCGCGACCTTTTTTAAACCTTTACCAGCGATCTTATCTATGACAGCGGACCCGGGTGACCCAATGATTGGTGCAAGTGCGGGTGCTAGCAATCCGAGCAGCGATAAAAATCCACCGTTCTTGAGTGATTTCTTAACGCTTGCAGCTGATAGTGACACAGCGATGCCTTTATTGTGTGATTTTGCTTTGTTGAAGGAGTTAAACTGTCGCTCAGTAACATATAATTTGTGCTGGCCGGACATATTTGATTTTTTAATTAGCACTTTTGCTGGTAAATTACAAGCTGCAGCTTTTTGCAAATGCTTTGCTTGGCCAGGTGTCAATGATATTGATATAATATGATATTTGTCAGACATTATAAAATCATATAATGATTTAAATGTACAATTTTGTAAAATCTTTGAATTCATCGACGGACATGATTCCGTTGAAAATCAATTTGTTGCAAATGTCAATCATTTCGTTGATTATTAGTGGTGAATTATTGCCAGCGCGACGACCTCCAGCAAGAACTTCAAGGCGATCAATTAATCCGGATCCAACAATTTGCTGCTGCGGAGGTTGAGTTGGAAGATCTGTATCATTTCGTGGTGGTGAAAGTAAATTAGATAATTTTGTGATTTCATCGTGATAAATTTTATAATCTCTAGAGTTGGGATCAATTTTAACTTTAGTTTTTGACTGAAATATATTTTGGTACCAGTCTTTCCAGGTAACTTGTGTGGAGGTGGGCTGACGAGCATACTTTTCTTGATATTTAAAAGTATTAAATGCTAACTTAGCTAAAGCTTCTACAGTACGAACAGATTCAATCGTTTGTATAAAAGAATCACTCGGAGACCATCCTGGGAGTTTTGATGGTGATGGTGATGTTTGTAATTGTGATGGTGATGGTGATGTTTCTAATTGTGATGGTGATGGTGATGTTTGTAATTGTGATGGTGATGGTGATGTTTGTAATTGTGGTGATTGTGATAATATACCTGTTAGTAGACCTAATTGTGGTGATGGTTCTGGTGATGACGGTTCTAGTGGACTTGATATTTCTAGTGGTGGTGGTGGAATATTAGGCTTAGATTTAGATCTGCGCATAAATTCTTTAAACATTAATATATAGGGAACATATTCAGTATCATTGTTAGGAATTCTAGAAATATTTTTATATACATAATATAAATTTCTAGCCCACGTGTTACTATCCTTGAAATATTTAATATGTTTAGGATCTATATAATTATCTTTGTAGAAAAAAGCATCAACAGCAAAATAAGCTAATTGATGAATATCTGCCCGTTTTCTTATTTCCTGGCGAAATTCTTTAGTAAATCTTACTTTTATATCTTCAACAGTTAAACGTGATTTACGTGCTGCTTTAGGTGTTGGAGCTTTAGGTGCTGGAGCTGGCACTGGTGCAGGAGCTGGTGCAGGAACTGGAACTGGTAATGCAGCAGCAATTTCAGCAGGTAGATGCTGTAATAATTCTTTTGACTGCGCAGCTGTATCAGCAATCTTTTCAGTAACAGTAACAACAGGTTTATGAAATTCTTCAAGTTGCTCAATGTATCCAGATTTTGCTAGTTGCTCATCTTTGAGTTTTTTCTGAACCTGTCTGAAAACAGGAATATATTTATCAAGAATAGTTTTGCGTTCACGAGCATGAGCAGTTTCAGGTGATTCTTTAATCATCATTTCATTATTACAAGTTTAAGTAGCGGGGAGTTTTTCATCATCAACAAGAGTGCTATCTTTTTCGTCTGGATCTGGTGATTTTGGATGGTGCTTTTCAAGATAATTTATTTTTTTACGTTGATTTTCCAATCGTTTTCTAACTTCAGCAATGTCTGATACTACTTTATCCATTTTTGGATCAGTAGTGCTAAGGAAATCTCTAAAAGTCTTAATAACATTATCAACATCTGAACGTATATTTGTGATATTTGTTTCTGCTAATGCAAATTTTCCCTCAAGAAGTAAAATACGTGTAAAGGTATTATTAGCATATTCAGCAACTCCTGTCAGTTGGCGTTCAAGCATATTGATACGATCAGTTAATTCAGCAGGTGTACTTTTTTTAAGTTCATTATTTACCTGCTCGATGCGTCCATCCATCTGAGTGAGGCGTGTTGAAATTGGATGCAATGTTGGTGTAAGTACAATATCAGAAATTCTAATACTGCTGGTGCGCAGTTTACCATGTTGATCTTGAAATACAGCAATTTCACCAGGATCAATATTAACAAGATTTACCTGATCAGATTTTTGCGCATCTATATGTTTAGTGATGATTTTGTTTAGGTGGCTGCGACCGAATATATCAGTCATTTATACTGTTGATTTATTAACAAATAAAGATGCTGATTTTCTGCATGAAGTGTAAATCACAAACTGAAACAGAAGATTTGTCCGGCATAAAGTTAAAAAATGATAAACCAGCGATCAAGGGAAAATGTGTGAGCTGTGGCACAGCAAAATATAAAATTGTAAGTATGACCAGTGGTGGAGACGTTGCATTGATGCTTGAAAAGTTGCCAGGATTTCCATGGAGTAAGTATCCAGAAGAGAAACATTTAATCGGTTATAATTACTGCGGACCAGGAACTCGTCTTGATATTAGATTGGATGAACAAGATAAACCAAAATCGGGTGAAGCACCAATAAATCGAGTTGATGAAGCCTGCAAGGTTCATGATGTAGAATATAAAAAATCAGGACACCGAACAGCGTCATCTCGCGGATGTTAAATTAATTTATGCGCTAAACAAGATTCCGAATAAATCATTTAGAGAGAAACTTTCATCGATGGCAATCAAAGCTGCGATGAAGGGCAAAATTTTGACTGGCGCCGGATAAAAAAATTAAATTCAAGATGAATTATAATGGAGGTGATTAATTTCAGCAATGATAACATTGTGGCGGTGAAGCATCATAAAAATCTTCCAAATTCATTGAGATTAATAATTACTGGTCCATCAGGGTCAGGAAAAACTCAGTTATTATTGACGCTAATAATGAAATATTTGCGCTGGGACAAATTGTATGTCATTGCACCGTCGCTGGATGATCAGCAATGTTATAATGTACTTAAGGCGCTCAACGAAGCAATGAAAGAAGAAATGATGGGTGATGAGGAATTTGTTGAGTTTTTCTATGATGTTGAATCAGCACCAGCAGTTGATGATCTTGACGCAAAAATAAATAATTTAATTGTTTTTGATGACGTGATGATGGACAACCAGAAAAACATCGCAAAATTGTTTTCGCGGGGCAGACATAAAAATACTGATTTAATCTACGCAACGCAAAGATATACACAGATACCAAAGGTTATCAGGGACAACTGCAACATGATATGTATGTTTGCTGCGATGGATAATTTTGGAGTTAATAATATTCATAGAACATGGTGCGAAGGTGATATGAGTCTGGAAAAATTCAGGTTACTGATTGCACAAGCAAAAAAATATCCATACAGTTTCATAAGAATAGCATTGCATGATCCGGTGCACAGATACAGAATTGGATTAGGACTTTTGCCGTGATGTTAATTTTTTCTTGAGTCGCTGCTGGATTTTCATTTTTCGCTCGTCAAATAAGTCATTGATTGTTTTTCCTGAGAGCCCGGGGCAGTTATAAGTTACTGTGCTGGAAAATGGAAGACCTGAGCGGAATGATTTATTCTTGATAACGGATCGGCTCTTGGCTGAGGTGGTAAATAAATCAATTACCATATTATGATTTTCGTCACCAACAAACGTGATGAATATTTCTTTTTTAACCATTATATGCTAAAATTTATATTCAATTTTATTATTATAATGACCGTGTGCTAACGTTGTAATGCCATCGCTGCACCAGCGCTTGCTATCGAAGTTTGTAAGTGCAAGTTTTTTGACTCTGCATGTATATATCTGGTGGTGGTCTGATTTAAATCCATGCATTTCTCTGTAGGCAGGTCTTGAATCATTGAGAGCCCGTAGATAATCATTGAATGATATTTTCTTAGTAACGACAGATTTTTTGATGCCTTTGAGGATCTTTTTAACGTAATTACTTCGTGTCTGAAAAGAATACATCTTGGGACGCAATCCGATAAAATTAATGATGTCATCGCGTGGAAATTCATCTTTCATTAATCCGAGAGCTTTAGTTCCAGCAAGGTCAAATTTATTAGGATATCCAAGCATATCTCTATGTGCATTATCTGTGCCGATTTCATAGATAAATGAATCTGTATCCGTGGCCAGTAGATTTAAATCAGGCCAGATTTTCTTAACGAAATCATAATGAAACTCAAACATGAGAGCTTTTGAAATGTCGAGGACTGCAGCACCAATGAATATTGGTTTGTTGAGCTTCAGTAATTTCTTCGCACGTTTAACAATTACAAAATTATCAGTGATTGCGGTGCAGTTTTCAAAACTTGGGTCGAACACAAGTTTGTTGAGTTTTTTTGCTGAATCAACAAGCACAACATCAATGCGCTTATAAAGATTTTCCATGGTTTTACCAAAGACAGCATTATTCATGAGTTTGTAGAAATCTTTATCGAAATCAGTTGCTGTTGGATCCGTACGTGATGCAATGTTGAAATTTATATAATCAGCCATCCACGTTGACTGATTAAATTTTAGTATTTTATGACTTTTTTCAACAACAAGTCCATGATCGATTGCTTGTTTGAGATTGTACCAGTGGCAGATATAATTACGTTTTTTCATAAGATTTGGTACTAATTTAACAACAGTATCTGGTTTTCCCTGATATGATGTGCGGATTTTAATTTGCTCTGCTGATAACCATGCATCAGGAACTTTAACTCGCTCGGGAAGAAATGGATAATCATTATGCAAATCATGTAGATGCTGAGGATAATCAATATCTGCCTCAACAAAGAAACTGTATGAGCGGTCCAAGCAATCATCAGTCTTGTTATTGGTTAATCTGTTAAATTCTTCCTCGGTGACCCAATCAAGTATTTCATACGGCATCGGCATCGTCATCGCAGTTGAATAAAGACCGTTCATGTCAAAGTATTTAATGCTTGTTGATTCATTTGCGACTGCATATTTCTTTGATATAACGCTTATTCCTCCGCGGATTGAATTATTAACAAAGTTAAATTTATTAACATCAGTCATGAGTTTTACATGCTTGCCTGTTAATTTGAATAATGCGTGCCATGAAAGCGCTGGTGCAGATAAATATTTTGCAGGATCAAGTTTATATTTACTTAATGACGTTTTCCTGAATGCGGTAAATATATCATCAAGTAAAAGTACATCCTGAATGAGATAAATATCAAGATAATCTCCGAGCGTCCTGCACTGAAAAGTATTCCAAACATTTTGAGCGTGCTCATATTCAGCATCCGATATGTTTGAATCAGTTAATGTTGAATAAAAACTTTCTTGAGGCGGCAGCTGTTCATCAGCTAAACGTTCAAAATCATTAAGGTATTCGTATGGAAATATTCCTTTTTTCTTCATCAAGTCAGTATTTTCACCAAAATATTCAGTTAGTGATGTGAAATTGGGACAGTTTTTTGCAAGCGCATCAAGCGAGCTAGCCATGAATTGCATGCTATCAATAAATCTCAACGAACCAATCATGAGCGACATGAATTTTTCTTTATTATTTGCGATGCAACTTTTACCCATCTTAGATGTAAGCGCAGCAATTTCAGGATTTCCTAGTGCCTGAACGATAAAATGACTATCATAACCACGAAAGTTATGAGCGACGCATGGAAAGTATTTTATCTTGAGGTTAGAAATGCATTTTTGATGTGCTGCACCTAAATAAGATGATATAACATTGCAGTAATGTATAAATTTTGGATTAGCGTCACGAAATTCTTCATTGCAGACGTGACAATTTTGCGCGGAATTATGAGCAAGTTCTTCTTCAGGTGTTAAATTTGGACAATATAGACTAGCAGTTGATAATCTTGAATAAATATCATTAACTTCATGTATTAACTGCTTGATCAGCCAAACAGCTGGATCTTCATCTTCTTCACTGTTGCGTCGATAAATTTTAACCTCACCAGAAAGTGCTGGATCAATAATGCATGTTCGTTTGTAAGCAACAGCTACGGGTACATGTTGGTTAATTTTAACAGTTGTTGATTCATCATCAGCAATTTCGAGCTCAGCAAGTATTGTTTCAAAATCATATGTGAAGACGAACGGATGTGCAAATGCATTAGCATGAGCTGTAAATCTGCAAATATTTTCCTTTTGATGTGGCATTATTATACGTTGTTTGTACTGGCAGTATTTTAGGTGATCATCAAGTTTTTGCTGCGTGTAAGTGTGATATAGACATTTATAACAGAAAAACTTTCTGTTTTTAGATTTTGATATTTGCTTGAATAACAGCGCAGCCTATTTTTAATCCACACGTAATGATTGTTATAGATACCAAGATTGATTGTTGATTGACCAGCATGCGGAGAAATACGCACAACATAAACAATTTGTTTTTCATCATTATCATCAACATCATCAATTCCATAAATATTAATGCCATGAGGAATTAACTGTATGTTTTGATCTTCCAACCGTTTCACGCATGAAATTTTCATGGGAAAATTAATATTTTCGAGATTCAAAGATTGTATGTGTTGAGTATAATGCGATCTTCGATTTGGATCTCTTTCAGCTGGAAATAGAGCCGCGAGAACTGACCACATGAAACATCTATCATCGTCATTAGCAACGTTAACGCAGCAATGTTTATCTCGTATATTTTTTGGTAGCTCAACAAATGATGATCCCTGCAGCGGATTATACATATTAACATAGAATTTTAGCTCCATCATTTTGGTCGAAATCCATCCTGAACCCTGATCGTTAAATTCTTCAATTTCACGTCTTATTTCCTGCGCAAGTTTGTTGGCAACCGCCGTTAAATCATCACCAGTAAAAATTGTATGAGTTTTTGACTGTGTGTTTTTTAAACATTCAACATCAGAACTTTGTTTATTTATGTATCTGCTCAGCAAATTTACTCTTATTTTTATTGGCAATCGATGCAGCTTTGCAATTTTAGTTAATGCGTTGTTAATCATCATTTCGAGACTAAATTTGATATCGACAAACATTAAATAATCCGCGTTGTTGTTGAAATATCTGCGCGTCAGATATAATCTGTTTGGAATTAAGATTTCATTTTTGTCTGGAACAACTGATCTGGTTGAGTTTTCAGCTCTTGCCTGTAATAATGATTTAATTTCTTCTTCAAGTTTGGCAAGTTCAGCATTGCTCCGTGGGTATTTAGGATTAATATCAGTTATTGATTTGTATTGTTCACGTAATTCTTTTGCGTGGACATATCTTGTTCTCATTTGTATATTGGTATGCATAGCACTAAATGAAGTTCAAATTTAACGAATTGCAACGAAAAAGACAGGCATATACATGATATTAACTTTTAACGACAGATTTAAATGTTATATTTTTGAATCTATAAATATCTTTGTCATTGGTGTTTAGGCTGCAAACTATCTCATAATATATTGATGATGCAGTCTTTACGTAAAACAGTGCATAATCTTCATGTTCAATCTTGCATATATTACAATATTTTCCTGATGACGCTAAATGAATTTCAGTATTTTCAAATATATAAATTTTGAATTCATCATTGGCTGCTGTTAGAAATTCTTGCAGTTTGCTCTTTTTCAAATTCTTCACATATTTTTCTAGTTCCCGCAGTTTTTTAGCTGCAAGTTTTTGTTTTTCTTCTACAACTTTTTGTTTTTCTGCTCCAACTTTTAGTTCACTTTTATATTGTTCTTCATCATAAGACACTCTCAAAGTTCTATTTGGTCCTTTTTTCTGGTAACAAAGAATAACATAACAGTCTTCTTCAAGCATAATAAGAACGTTATTGCATTTCCAAGCAACACGTTTAAGAACTTCATCATAACCATGGCGACGTTCGCAAATTCTACAATAATGTCCTGGTTCTTTTTCCACCACAAATTCATCTATACTACCTGAAATGATTCCCAACAGCTGTTCTGGTTCGCCAGTTAGTGCAACTGATAGATAATTCAACTGTTCATCAGCTAAATAATCATTTCCTATAACTCTGTGTTTATTTTTTGTATCTTGATCTGGGTGAATTACGTATTTAGGTTGTATACTAACTGGACATGCTAAACACCAAGATTGATTATTATCATCATCAGCAGCAGCTCTAACTGGTGTTTTATTGGCACAACCTTTTTTGCTGTTTGTGCGGTTCAATTTAATGCTATGCAAACCTGCTCCTTTATCAATTAACCATTCAGGCTTTTCACGTATAGCTGTTCGTATGAGCTCGCGATGTTTTTTAAATGTTACAGGTTCACTTTTACAAAGAACATGATAACCTTTGTGGGTATTAAATAAAATTTTATCTTCACCATTACAACTACACAGTTTTCCAAAATAATTAAGAATATCTTCATGTTTGATTGTTTCTTTTCCGTCCCTAGTTAATCTTGAATCGATATCAAACACTGGATATCTGTTTCTAAATACAGGTATTATTTCATTTACTAGTGGTTTATCCTTGAAATGATGCGCAAAACGGTTAAAATCCTCATCACTCGTAAACACATAAAACCTGTAATAATATTGTATTATAATTCCTCTGCCGCATAGAAATACAATTGTATGTTCACTATCAATATTTGCATACGCAATATGACCTTTATAAACCATATTATCTATTGCTTTTTCTTTTTTTTGCATGAAAAATAATATCACTAAATTGATTCAAAGATGATTCATTATGCATCTGAAGAAGATAATAATCATTATCAGCTGAACAATATTTTTTGTCAGTAAAATAATAAGAATAATCACCTTCTATTATTAATTTTTCATATGATCTTTCAATTTCTTCTTCACACTTATCATAATCACAAATCTCAGGTTCACTCATTTTATATTATAATAAAAGTTCATTAATTTAAATATATAATCATTATATAATGACATTCAAGAAAGCTCCAAACAAATGCAGCTGGTTATTTTACAAGAAAAATGAAATCTGCGGCAATTCATGCTTCGGTACTTACTGCGGCAAACATAATAGTTTCCTCAAACAGGGCATAAAAAAATTAACACCGTGTTATTATTGCGGTGCTGGAGTGCGAGGGAAATTAGATGTTTGTGTTGGCTGCGGTGGTCGAAACAATTACTGGTCCAGACTCAGAGATAAAATGAATCGCTTGTCCGAGCATGAAAAATGAATCATTTTTTCGCAGCTACGAGAAGATTTACATTTAATTCTTCGCCACGCAAATTTATCAGCTGGCCATCCTGATTTGTGAGTCTAAAATTAATATTGTTGATGAATTTATCAACGCGTAAATATATTATATTTTTCGGTTCCTCAATTATTAGATGACCCGGTGGCACGCTCGGATTAAATGTATAAAGTATAAATCCTTGATTAGCTCGGTTTGATTTTGAAATATCAACATTAAAACTTTCCTCAACAACGCTGCACTCAAGATTAACAGATACAACATTTGTGATGTTCACGGGGTTCGGCGATTCATGATTTCCATCTTTTTTATAGCTGTTTGTATAAGTAAATATTGAATCGATTAAAGGTTTATTTGCTAACCATTTTGTTTTTATCGTTGATATAATTTCATTTTCTACATTATATAAACGCCTAAAATTTTTTTATTATTAAGCTCACTAAGATTTTTTATTCTTCCTTTCTTCTCAAGTTCTACATCAAGATTAGCTACAAATAAGTGATATTGTGAATGAAAATAAAAATTATATGCATCAAATTCCATCACAATAAGATCTATTTGCTTGTTTATTTCTTCATTATTAAAATCTTCATTAAATTCATCAGTTATTCTTTTTATTCTTTCATCAAGCAGCAATTTATATTTTTTCTCTGCTTCATGAATTTTTTCTTCAAATTCATCATATATTTGTCCAGATATAGTTGATTCTGATCTCCCATCTTTTTCCTCACTTTTATAGAGATAACGTGTTTCATCTTTTACTATATTTCCTAGTCTGTATCTAGGATTATCAAAAAGATCACCTACAATGCTTTCAATAACCTTTTTTCTTCTATCATAATCATAACCATATTTTTCAAAATCAATTACTGGTAATTCAGGATATTTTTTCACAGTTATAACTTCAGGCCAGCCGAGCAAAGTTCTAATGCTTGATTTGCTTATATCAACTACATATCTCGGATCAGTGATTTCAATGATGCTCTTGAACGTTATATCATCACCACGAATTATAATTCTATCAATCTCACCAGTTTTTTCCTTGAATAATTCCTGAAATTTGTTATTGATGTTTTCAATTTCATACGCGCCCGCCGGCAGATAAACAGTATGCCACTTATATTTATCCGCTTCACCAGTTCCAAATGTAATTGAGTTGTTAATTTTGACACCATCAAATTCCTCCGCATTAATGTTTGGCCAGCTATAATATAATCTCATCTTATACAGCGCAATTTTTTGAACATCTAAAGATTTCGGAAATTGTACACTGAAAGCAGGATTTTTTGTTTGCACCGTCAGCATCATGACATCACCATTCATTTATATAACATTAATCATCATATAATTGCTGTTCCAGCAGTTTTTTCTGCACCGTCTCATCAACAAGTTTTTGTATTTCTTTCGGTATTATTTTTTTTGTTTTTAAGTTTATCAAACAACGACATTGCAGCCTCAGGTACGACTTTTTCAGCAGCTTTCATCGCCAAATGTTTTATCGTTGGTACAGCTTTTCTGAATAAATCAAATATTCCGCCGCCCCGGTAAAGTCTGTACGTTGGACTATTCCCACCAACAATTATTTTTTTCCTTGGTTTAACTTGCGAGTTATACATAACAATCATTATACTACTTAACATCCATTGAATTATATAATTCTAGTAAATCTGCAAATTCATCAGACGATAATTTGCCATCCTCAAGATATTCGATCATCACAATGTTCATATCTTTGAGAAGTTTCCTGGATTCCTCCAAATTTTGCTTGTGGATGCTCAGTTTTTCAGCTGTACACGAACCGATTTTCCGCATCACAATATTTACCACGGACGCAATAATTCCGCATGCAATCGCAACAGGCAAGCACGGCCACAAAATCACTGATAATATTCCAATCCCAGCTGAGGCTGCTGAGACTGAATATACAATAATATCTATGATTCTTGTGTATTTGCTGTATTTTTCAGCGTTCAGCTCACACTTTGCGATGTTTACCTTAATTTTTTTGCATAATTCTGTAACCTCAGTTAATCGAAATTGCGACTGATTTATTTATTTAAAATGGTGCTTTTCTAAATAATGGTAGATAAAATCACTGCAGATTATTTCAAAGTTAACGAACCTATAGTTATCGATGACTCGACGGTTGATTATCAGTATTTTGCGTATCAAGCAGTTGTCCCAAATCAGCGCAACCGCATTGAAATAGAGGTCCCCAGCTCAAATAAATATTATCTTCCATCAGAAGCATTTCTTGAAATTGCTGGACTTGTACAGAGAAGAGATGGCACTGATTATCGTGCTCTTGGTCAAATCGGTTTCGTCAACAACGGTGCAATGGCGATGTTTTCCAGCGCGTCCTATTTCATCGATGGAAGAACTATCGAAGATATTAATCAGCATCTTGACCTCGCAACAACAATATTAGGACTGTGCAGGTATAGCAATGATTATACTGAATCAGTTGGTCCATCAATGTTATTTGCGAAAGATACAACTAATCATCCTGAAAGTAGACCTTATAATATTCGTCAACCTCAAAATAATGCTCTAGCTGCTAATGCTGATGTTGAAGATTTATATTTTCCGCGTGAAGATTATAATGCAGGATATGCTACACGTAAAGCAATGCTGAAAGGCATCCACAGAAATTTCTCATGTGCGATTCCACTATCTCACATATTTGGATTTTGCAGAGATTATAGAAAAGTTATATACGGTTCCAAACATTCCATCGCGCTGCACAGAAAAGATTCCGATTTATTTGCATTATGGTTCGATGATGATGTTAATATTGTTGGTAATAATGCCCCAGAAATCACGTTAACAAAATTAATATTATGGATGCCAGTTGTAAAACCATCTATGGAGGTGGAAAGACAGTTACTGGATTTCATGAATTCTGATGCACGCAGTGGAATCGTTTATTATTCAGTTTCAACCAGTTCAACAACAGGTGCAACCACTGGCGATATTTCATGGCATGTAACCGTGAAACAGGGTATCACCGCACCCAGGCACATTTTAATTGCATTCCAAAATACTAACAGATATAGCATCCATCACTCACATACCATTTTTGATAATTTGGACCTTAAAAATATAAGTTTAATAATAAACTCACAACGTGAGCCCATAGAAACTGTTTCTGTTTCATTTGAAGATGCTGCATACAGCACCGCACGCGCATTTAATAAATTACTGCGATTTGATGATCACCTTAACAATGTTGACAGCGGATTCATGCTTTCACAAAAAGATTTCGATGGTCTTTACCCGATTTATTATTTCTCACTTGAACACCTGGACACATTAAAACAGTCCATCGTTGATGTTCACCTTTCTGCAAATATTAGTAGACCTGCTGGTCCTCTTGCTCTTGGTCTCGCTCCACTTAATTATAAAATAATTGCAGTGATTTTGAGCCTCAAGACTATGACGCTTCTCTCTTCTGGCGGAAAAATGTTGTTCTTGGATCAGCCATTCATAAATTAATATTTTTATATAAATCATCAGATGTGGCTATGAAAGTTTGCGCCTTTCTCATTCGTCTTTTAATCTTTTTTCCTTCGAATGATTTTAGTTGATTGAGTTTGTCTTGTTTCAGCATATTATTCTCATCAACTAATTTTTTCAGCGCTTCATTGACACGCATCCGCACAGCATTAGTTGCCCACATTATATCCGATTTATTGAAAAAATTCCTGTTAGGTATTTCATATTCACCTAATTCATTTTTGCTCAAGTATTTTACTTTGACTTTTGGTTGCCGTCGTTCAACGATTCTTTGCAGCCGTTGCGCACCAATGTTATACTTGTGCAGTACTTCCCCGATTGTCATAAATTCTGCGTCAGTTCGAATATTTTCTTCTTCTTCTTCGGTTAGTTCCCGACCCTTAGGCATAATATATTTAAGATTGATAAACTTTTTTAATTTTTAAAATATTTAATTAACCTTAATTCACTCAAAACAATTAATACAACTGCCGCAGTAAAATACTTACTTCACCTTAATTCACTCAAAACAATTAATATGATTGCCCCAGTAAAATACTTACTTCACCTTAATTTTGTTATATCAGTTAATACAACTGCCGCAGTAAAATACTTACTTCACCTTAATTTTGTTATATCAGTTAATACAACTGCCCCAGTAAAATACTTAATTCACATTATTCAGTTAATACAACTGCCTGGATAATGTACTTAATACACATAATTTTTACTAATACATTTACCATTGTTATTACACTTACGATGGTTAATTCACATAATTCACTCAAAACAATTAATATCACTATTACACTTACGATAGTTAATTCACATAATTTTACTAATATATTTACCTGGGTAACATACTTAATCATTATAATTTCACTAATACATTTACCTGGGTAACATACTTAATTCACATAATTTCACTAATACATTTACCTGGGTAACATACTTAATCATTATAATATTATTACTGCACGCAACTTGTAATATAGTTAATCATTATAATATTATTACTGCGCGCAACTTTTGATATTATTTCTACTACACGTAACTTAATATTCTTAATAATTTTAATATTATTACTGCACGCAATTTTTAATATTTTTAATGCTATTACTGCACGCAATTTTTAATATTTTTAATGTTTCTTAGTCTTTTTCACATGTTATTTTCACGATTTATAAATACCACAGTGCTACTCCTGCATAGAGAGCTGCATTCACCGTATAAAGATCTGTATCCGGATCCGACATAGAGACCTTATTTCTATCTTTTGATGCCTCTAGAAGATGCTGCGTTACTCTTTCCATTTTTGTTATACTATATAATGGGAATAAGATTTTTTACGATTTTAGGTCGCATTCACCGTATAAAGATCTGTATCCGGATCCGACATAGAGACCTTATTTCTATCTTTGGAGGTTTCTAGAAGATGTTGCGTTACTTTTTCCATTTTTATGATACTATATAATACAAATATTTACCTTTCATTTCTTCTGTTATGGCTTTCATGGTGTCATGGTGACGCTTCCGTATAGAGCTTCCATTTCATTAATAAAGATATATAACATTTTTTACACGCCATTTCGGGATTGGTGGGTTTTATGACGATTTTTGTTTTATGGTGAGTTTTTAGTAGTTGGTGGAGGTCGTATTTTGGAATTTCTGACATTCCAAAGATGCTGCGTTACTAACCCTATTCTCTTATACTACTCGAGCTTCTCGCCTGGTGAGAACTATTACGCCACTATCACGATCATATTACATGGGTTTGTGTTCTACAGTGAACTGCGGATAATGCGTTTTAGCACAGTCGACTTAAGATAATGTATTTTCAGGTCTTTATTATACTAAGAATCTAAACTTATTTAATGTATAAATAAAAAGGAATAATTTTAAGTCAGTTTGTGAGAACATTAATCTCGTACTATAGTTCCATTGAAACGATTTAATACGTAACGAAGCAAATTCATGTGCACGCGTGCGTAACGTATATCATTACATTCGTACTTGACTGTGTCACGTGTACAACACAGCTCTAGTCAATATATTGTTAGCTGATTTTGGATGTGGAGTCGTAGAACTCGTGGGGTTTCTGGCACCCGTCCGTTGCTGTAGATGGGGACAATGGCAGAGAGGACGGTATTGGCTTCCTCGCAGCAAGGGACCAAAGCTTCCAGACCAACGGCTCGTCAACAAGTAAGGAAGCTTCTGATGGTTTCTTCGGTAGACTGGAAGAGGTGGACTAGAGTGGTGGCTCTAGGACCATTGGACGAGAGCTGTGGAACCGAATAGTGAGCATCAACCAGACGCCGCGAGTTAGATATGTTTCGTTGTTAAATCAATATTCAGTATTACAATATGAGTGAAAATATACACGAAGATATCCTACTTATGGATGAAACATTAGTCATAGTTTTGTAAAATTCTATACTCTGATCACCCTAGCAGACAGAATCATACCTTACGCATAGTTGTGTAATTCCTATACTTTGATACCCTTGGTGGTAAATGAAGCATAGTTCATTTTTGTGTTTAAATTGTAAGCATTGGTCATCCATGGAGCTAGATCCACACAACAATCACATTTTTTTTTTACAAGCACCATACGTTGATTCTTGTTTCATTACTCGTTCAAATGTTACATGATCTGATTAGTTCCAGTTAGAAACGAAATCATTTCCTTGTATCAGTTTTTAAGTCGGTGCGCATCATTCTGTTAAATCCATGGTTGGACTTCATGCACAAGAGTATGGTGTGAGATTCATTCATCGTTCAATTACATTATAAATAAACATGGCATTCACAAAATTGCTTCAGTGTCCTCGCTAAATCCAATGCCAACCATTCTTCATCCTGTTAAACTATAGAACAACAGTGTTGGCAGAAGCCGGTGTCTCACTTACATATTTCCATGCAAGGACGAATTTCCCCACCACTCCATTAGATTTGAAAAATATTAGCAAACAACTTCAACGTCGCTGCCGAAAAAGTAATAGCTCTATTCCAAAATGCTTATGTGGGTGATACAGGTTACACAATGTTTATGCAGGTGATTCCTGTGTATTAAAATGCTTATGCAGGTGATCTGGTGTCAAAATGATTATATACCCTGCGTACCCAATGTTATAGGTGAACTAAGCAGTCCCCTATTTCGCAAGGGCACTAAGGGGTGCAAATTTAGACAAAAGTGAAGATTTCGGGATGGGGATGGGGCGTAGGGCACACAAAGCCCTTAAGCCTGTCCTGTATGTAGGTGATATCTGTCTCAGTGCTCGTGTAATTGATAACATACGTGTCGCAATGATTATTTCAGATAATATCTACCATATTTACCGGCCTATAAGGCGACACTTTTTGACCAGAACATCTTAGTTTCATCTTATACTCCGAATCGACCTATATATGGATTATGTCATCCGAATCGCTTTATCGTATTTTTCGTCTGGAAAATAATTCTCCAAGAGTACGAAAAATAATGTGTACAAAATATTTCATTTCGGAGAAGAGATCCTGTATGAAAAAGTATAGTATCCTACACTGAGTATTTTAAACAATTACATGATCATCAGTATTAAAAATTAACCTAGATCAGATGTAATGGCGCTTGTACTTAATTCAGCCTTGTGCTAAAAGTAAACCATGATGTCATTGCCCCGGCTGCGGCCATATTGTTTTCGGAAAAAGCCGATAGCGACGCGTAGTAATACGGATGCTGGCAGCATTTTGAAATTTATAAATAAGCTATATATTCTTCTGGAAAAGTAATTATTTAATATGGTGACCTCTAAGCATTGTTGCTATGGTTCATGTACAAGTGATTCGAGATACCAGTAAGATGGTGTTTGGTTCACTGGATTTGGAAACGGTTTTTCAAAGCCTGACAAGGAGAGAGAAAGGTGTATGCGATGGGTACACAATTGCATCCGACGTGATTTTACCATAAAAAACGTGAGGAAGGATACATATATATGGAGTTTGCACTTTGTTGGTGGAAATGGACCCACCAAGGAACATCCAGACTCAATTAAATTGGGAGTCATAGTACATATTTTTTCTTTTCTTTCTGTCTCTGTAATTTCTCCAACAGAGGTTGTATCATTAGAGGAATCGGCACAGTTTCTTAACTCAAACAACCTGGATAGCATCAATAATAATAATAATAATATTAATAATAATAATAATAACAACAACAACAACAACAACAACACTAATAATAATAATAATAATAATAATAATAATAATAAATTAATTTATTAGTTAATTAAAACAACTACAAATAAGCTTATAAACTCAACAATGCAATAGTAGAAAGGGGAAGGGTATACATCTATTTTTGTTTAAAAAATATCAAGATGATATATGTTACAATGCATTAATATTTAAATGTTACCTTATTTTTACAAATTATTATGAGAAATGTTGACTTGTTAGAAAAAAACAAACATTTGGTTTAGCAGTCAGTGACTAGAATAAAATGTGAAGACACAAATGTTATTTTTAACTTTACAAAGCTTGACCACACTTGACAGTTTTGCCATGCACAGAATACATGTACTTACAAATTTATGGAATACCAAGAACAGTATCAGTGTTAATAAACTGAGTGCTATTTATTCTTTTTATCATAAACCTTTTTAGTTATTTTCTTTTATACTTTTTATTGTTCAGATGCAGCAGAAGAGAAAGCCACCGTCTTGGACTCTGTCAACAACAACAACAACAATAATAATAATAATAATAATAATAATAATAATATAAATAATAATAATAATAATAATAATAATAATAATAATAATAATTAGAAGAATAACAATAGCAAAAATAATCATTAACACATATAACAATAACTTTTATTACTTACATACCCATGCAATTATGACAAAATTACCGGGATTATTTGCGATAATAATAATAATAATAATAATAATAATAATAATAATAATAATAATGATAATAATGAGTAGAAGATTAACAATAGCAAAAAACTCACCAGCTAACAACAACTTTTATTACTTATATATCCATTCAATTATGACAAAATTACCGGGATGATTTGCGATAATAATAATAATAATAATAATAATAATAATAATAATAATATCAATACTGAAAGGATAATATAAGCACTGGAACAATAACAACAATAATAACAACAAAAATAATAAATTACACTTGTAAATTTGAATATCAGCGTAATGGTGGGTGTTATGGGGTGCCTTATTGTTTCAAACGGTACAAAACCATACAAGAATGTACAGTTATAAATCAAACACATGTCAAAGTGACTTATGGTTTGTATGATTAATGTATACATAAAATACGCTGCAGATAGGGAAAAAAAAAATCGACATTTCTGTTATTTACAACACTTTGCTTACAGAAGAGTATTGAAAATTCAAGATACAAAATGCACAATTCAGGAAACGATCGTAGTCCAGAAAACATAAATAAACTAGGTCCCGACATGTATAGTATTTGTTTTGACGCACCTTTTAAGCAGTATGCTTCTTTTTCCGTTTTTGGGCAGGCCTCTACATTCTAACCATTGCTGTAACTGAATATTTGAATGCTCATCTATATTCGGATGAACAAATTTAGCGCCTGGTACATCGTTTTCAGTAAGAACAATAATACGGAAAGTATCACTGGTCGCCATTATACTGGTTCGCCTTGTCCGAAAATCTATTTTTAGAAACTGATGTCACTGTCTGTGACGTTTCAAAGAGGTAAAAAGTACAAGCGCCATTGCGCTAAAACAGCATGCACCAGTAATGTACGTTATTTGTAATACACGTTGTTTAAATTTAGTTACATAATATGTGCAATAGAATTTACAAGTTAGAAAATGAATATCCATGACAGCGACATATTCCATCACAATTTTCTTCTTGCACCTTATAATCAAATAAAACATTTGCCCCACTGAGAGACAGGAAGACAGAGATGTCTTCACGATTGTGAATCTGTATTGTTCACTTACCTGATGACTGATCTTACTCGTGTACGATTGCAGTACCATATTCCATTATCAATTAATATCACTAGGTAAGCAATTCCTTCTAGTTTTTGTTGCCAATTCCATACTTTAAAAAAAATCACATGTCTTCGTAGTGGTATTTACAAGCTAATTAAATATGCTACGGCTGTATTCAATTATTCCAAGCTAATACCTGTTTGAGGTCAAGATTCGGCAGACCAGATCAGATAAGCGAGGCTACCAATAGGGAAATGAGGCTACCCATGGGTATTATGAATACCGTACCATGTAATGAAAGGAAATGCCAGATGGTTACTTGTGTAAATTTCTCAGCCAGTGATATTTTTTAACTTGCCGACGGAATCGACAGCAATTTAAAGTACATCTAGCACGAGCAAAGATCAAATGCCATTGCTGTCTAAGTACAGGAAGAGTACATGCACTATAAACAAAATCTTATTTGTTGGGAATGGAGAGGTCTTTATACTTGCAAAGAAAATTTGCATGTAAAATGGTCATTCTTGGGATTTAACCTAATGGAGATTATATGGATAAAACTGTTGTGAATATTTAACCCCTGAAGGAGTATGGTATGTGTTTTCATAGTTTTTATTGACTGTTTCATTTATCAATGTTTTCTGTCTTTGACAAAAGCTTTAGCAACACGGGGACAATATGGTAAAAAAAAAATACAACAAAATCCCAACGATGAGCTGAACGCTCTCTCTCTCTCTCTCTCTCTCTCTCTCTCTCTCTCTCTCATATATATATCGGACCATATTTTATTTTGATCACGAGGTGCAAGAAGAAAAATGCGATGGAAACACATGCAACCTTCTCTCTGTATCTCTCTTCCCCACCCTCCACCCTCCCCCCCCCCCCCCCAAAAAAAAAACAACTGGAAAAAGCATTTTATTGTTAATGATGCAATTTCCCTATTGCTGCTAATCTGAAATAGCTTAGTGATACTTTTAATATTTATGAAACCGGAAGTTATTATAATTAATTCCACTCAGCATCGCGAGTTTTATCCTATCTGTAACTCAATAAATTTTCGGGTCAGCGTCATTATATGTAGCTAAAGGTACATAATACATTTAAAAAAACCTTCATATGAAACAAATTAGATACTTTTAGTTACATTTAATTATCCTGACTGGAAAGGTTACTGAGTTAAAGATAGGATAAAATTTCGCGATGCCGTCTGGAACGAAGGACAAACACAATCCGAGGTATTGATCAGGTCTCATCTTATGCTCAGCATCGACTTGTATATGGATGAAGTATGGAAAATTTGCCAAATTTGCCGATTCCACTTATACTCCGCATCGACTTATAGGCCGGCAAATATGGTGGGGTTTTATTGGGGTTTAAGGCGCTCGCCTTTACAGATCACTGACATCTCACTTCTGTCCACATGGGTTCGAGTCTCATGCTTGCCCAATATGGGCTACATGCCCGGCCCTAGGGCAAGGCGAACGAGGCAACCGCCTTGGGCCCCGCGCTTTCAGCGGTCCCGCGCTGCTGACGGAGATCAACTCCGCAATGCAATTTTTTGCCCCCGCTCATCGCTTGATGCCTTGGGCCCCGAACATCCTAGGGTCGATTCTGTATGGGTATGTGAGAAAACTTGCCAGTAGCTTCCGGTGGGTTTGTGATTTTTCCAATGCTTTTCCGGGTTCTTCCTCCACCAGATGTCGCCATCTATAGTCTTTCATGTGCTGACAAGTGGCGTGAAGCTCACAAATCACTACCACTTATGTCTCCCAAGGCTTATATAGGTGATACCTTTGTTTCGGTGCTTTTCAAGGTGAAACAATAAATAGATCATACAGACAGATAATTTCACCACACACCAGTCAACATTTGGACACGACTGCATGCGCAAACGAATTCTCTTTAATTAATACGGATAACATCTGATTGGCATGATGTACAATCGCTGAAATGGTCTCCTGCGTTTATTTGGTACACGCTGTATGAAGATACAAGTTGGTATCGATGAGCTTAAGAAAAAGATATTATATGGCAATGCTTCACTTACTCTGTGTGTGCGTGTGTGCCCACCAGCGCGCGCAACTGTAAATATCTCTTTAGTATATAATTTCGTAGTAAAGACCAAATTTCCTTGATAATGATAATACGTACATTGCGGCAGGTACGATTTGTAGATCGTCACTGTAGAATTTCGACTGGGTCGCGTTGAAATATTAAGCAGGTATTCCTATTCAACGCAAAAACTTTGAACAAAAAGCAAAAGCCATTAGTCTTTCGCCAGATGTAATATAAATGTATTTACTTCGTACGTATTATCTCTCTCTCTCTCTCTCTCTCTCTCTCTCTCTCTCTCTCTCTCAAATGTTTTTATTAACATGAATATCTCGACAAAATTCGTTATAAACAAACCGGAGAGCGAGCCAGCTCGTCTAATTAATAACAGCTGTTGAAATCGCAGCATAAGGCAATGTCACGAGGTGCCACAAACTTTTGTTTATCCAGCAATCGCAAACAAAACAGGAAAGTGAACCAAGTGCAATTAAGCACCGAGCATTTATTTAATTATCTATTTTATTTTATCTTAGCTAATCTGCTTTGGGGAAGTGATATAAGGATGCTTTTCTAACCTTCAATTTCCAGCCCACAAATAGATTGAACAAAATTATCGTGCTCTGATTTCTACAGAAAAAGGACCAATTTTGCCCATCATGTTAGTTGGAAACAACAGGATCTTTATTTAAAATTATATATACATACATACATATACTGTAAACTAAACAGGCTAGGTCCTTGGCTGTCTTCTAATTTATTGTTGTTGTTATTATTATTATTATTATTATTATTATTATTATTATTTTGTTGGGGTGGATTTGGGAATATACTTTGTTGTTTCCACGGGCAAGGCACTTTCCTCCAATTGTCTTAACAATGAAAAGCCTCACATCCCGGGAAAGGGGTGGGATAACGACCGGACCATTTTCCGGAGAAGGAAGAATCAATCGGTCACATAAAATGCTCGCAAACTGATCTCACAAAAATGCCATAAGAGTCATAGAGATTGTGAGCGGTTGTTATTGTTGGTTGGGTTGGGGTGGGGTGGGGTACTCCCAATATTTTATTTAAACTATTGTAGAAGTCCCACCCAGGCTCGATTTTGGTTAGAAGTTAAATTAGTGAAAGATAGATGTAAAGCTCCAAGCCCCCAGTCAGCAATGCCGACGGTTAAATGGTTACATATACAAAAAAGGTTGAAATTCAATCAATAACAATTTAATAACAATTCAACAATCAAATGATTCAAATTTCCAATTACACTCGTTCCGCTCGACCCTTTAATAGCCTATTGCATCACTTGATTAACAGTGTGAAATCGATGTCCACCTGTCCGTGTATTCTACTCATCTGTGATATTCTTCTCTCTCCTATTTCTCCCAGTTCCTTCTACTCTTCCTCCCCGACTTTCTCCAAATTCATTTTCCTCCTCCTCGACTTCTTTATACTCCTTCTCCTCCTCCTCCACTTCCTCCTCCAGACTCCTTTTCCTCCTCCTCCACTTTCTCTCCACCTTCTCTCCACCGATTAGACTTATGTCGACTTCGACTGTTCGGCTAGTCTCAATTCCGTCTCCACCTCTTGGAGACTCGGGACTGAATTGAACCGGAAGTTCTGTCCCCTAAAAAGCTTCATGTGAAAACACAAGGACGGTACAGTCTTTTCCCTTAGCCCTCTCATCTAATACTACACACAGCCTATCATCAGATAACGGCTATTAAATTTCTTCGGACACGCATTCATTCACATCGAGATACCCATACACTTTTGTATGGTAAACAACGTCATAATACATCACGAGATCCACATAATCTCACGTATGGAATACCTTAACTCAAAGAATTCAAATATGCTTCGAAAAATATACACTGTAGACGAGATTCACATAATCTCCTATATTATGCTAAGCAGCAGAGAGGGTGAACAGACCACTTGTCTGAATCGTCATTTGTCTAAAACATAAGGTTCCTACGAAGGCTGAAAAAACAATGTCAATAACGTTAAACTGAAGCCTCTAACCGAAATTATTTCCATACGGTTGAAAACGGATAATAAATCGTTTGGGTTAGCTCATTTTTGTTATTCCATCGTTGACTCTTTGTTTTTATTTTATAGTGCGTTTCGTTTACTCGCCGGGTCACTCAATTTTTGTCGTTCACCCTCTCTGCTGCTATAAATTAAACAGCCAGTATAAATATTATCAATAATGAATATTGGAGAACCACACTCAGCTAGATTAGCTCGAGAGCAACTAGAGGCAATTAAAAAATATTTACCTGTTCGTGATTCTGTCAAGCAACAACTACAATCACGTCAGGAATCTCAAGTTGAATTTGAAGAGGATACAAAACAATTATTTAAACCTATTACAGAAACCACTAAAGGTCTTCTTCCTGCGTTAGAAAAAAACTGCTGAAGCAACTGGAAAAATAGCAGAAAGAACTAAGAAAACAAAAAAGATTCTTAGAGAGCTTCCAGCTTAAATAGCTGCGGCTCAGCCACAATTACAAGAAGTACAACAAGTATTTGACAGTATTGACAAAGTTCGTGAGGAGGTCGGTGACGTAAGGGATCTTGTTATGCCAACACCAAAACCAAAACCACCAACCCGATTTACCGAAGAAGGTCGTAGACTACTTCGGGATAACCCTATCGAACTTGCAGCAGCAGGATATTCACATCATGATATATTATTAGATCCAGAAACCGCCAGTGTTTCAAAAAAGAATTGGGTTCCTTTTGTATTTCGAAAGTGTAATAATTTATCAAGAATCACTGGTGAATATAAGGATAAATTTACAGAATTTGGGAGACAAGTTAAAGATGCTGAAAGATTGCACTTACCCGGATATATGTCATCGCCGGAAAAATTGCTATTCAGACAATCTCATATTGAGAAAAAAGAAACAACTGGAAGTGGTCTTACTACTCAAGGAAGTGGTCTTATTACTTCATGTCCCAATAACGTCCTTGCCGATGTTGATCGACTAGAAATCCTCATCGGAGGAAAACGAGCTGGTAATAATTCTCCAGAAATTATTAATGAAGCAGCTGATATTTGTAAACGATTATTTACAGGTGGTGTTATGGATATTAATGTGTATCGGTCCCTTATTAATGAAATCGCCGATGATTATTACAGTGACTAAGTCACTGGATTGAGTATGTAATTAAATATAATGACTATAATAAAATGATTGTACATGGTACTCAACGTGGACCGACTATGGTCAGGGTAATAAATTCACGATTACCAGTATACAAAACAACCTACGGAGATGGACTAGGTGATGTTGTTCAGGGTCTATTTAGAAGGATAGCCCCAAAAGCAATACCGATTGCAAAGCAACTGAGAATGAAAGCTATTGATGTTGTTCGTGAAAAAGGTATTGGTGCTGTTGGTGATGTTGCTAGTAAAGCATTCTCAGCAATCAAGGATAGACTAGCACGATTAATACGACGAAAACCTCAGCCACCGGTGAAACTGGCTAGCACTGAAGTAATGCCTGCAAATATTAGTAAAATAATAAATCAAGCTGCTAATCAAAAACTAGCAGAGTTGGCTGATGTACCAATGTCAGAAAAAGAAAAATATATGACCGCTAATCTGATAGCAGGAAGTGGTCTCACCTCCCAACGTGGTCTTCGTGTTAGACGATAGCAAATATAATAAAGATGTTCAAACGTATATCTGATCCAGCATTTGACATGGACGCACCAGTACTCAAAGATGAGTCTGTGTGTGATTATCAATATTATTCTTATGATGCACGAATTCCAGATCAGCGTGGACGAATTGAACTTCAAGTTCAAGATACAAGTAGGTATTTCTTACCCGCTGAAGCATTTATTGAAGTTGAAGGTGAAATTTTAAATATCGCTAATCCTGCATTACCAGCAGCATATGGAGACGATGTTAGTATCGGTTTTGTTAATAATGGTATTATGGCGTTATTTGATAGCGCTACGTATATGATTGACGGAAAAAATATTGAATCAATCCAGAAAGACGTTGACGTTGCTACAACAATACTTGGTCTTGCAAGATACAGCGATGATTATTCAAGATCAACTGGTCCATCAATGATGTTTGTAAAAGATACTTCTAATTCTCCAGAGTATCAACAATATGAAATAGGACAACCAAGAAATTTTGCCAGAAACGCCAACGCTGATGTACAAAGTATGATTATTAATGTAGATCCAGATTTTAACTTAAGATTTAGATTACGTCGAGCAATGTTACGAGGTAATAGAAGAGCGTTTTCATGTGCGATTCCACTGTCACATATCTTTGGATTCTGTAGAAATGGCAGAAAAGTCATTTTTGAAGCTAAGCACACAGTTGTACTTGTACGAAAAGCAACCGATAATTATGCAATATGGCGACCCGCTGGTGATGCTGGTAAAGTAATTCTTACAAAACTTTCATTATGGATGCCAGTAATGACTCCATCAATATCTGAAGAAGATCGGTTACTTGCTTTTATGGGCAGCGGTGGTAAATCGATGTTGTCATGGTTAACAATGACCACAGATTCTATCCAGAGTAACATCAATTGTTTATTTACATGGTAAATAGCTTCTCAGCAAGGAATAGCCGCACCACGACATATATTTATTGCATTTCAAGATGCTGCACGGGTAAATGATCAAACACGTAGTATTATGATATTTGATAATCTTGGTGTTTCTGAGGTTTCGTTGAGAATAAATGGACATCAAGAACCATCCGAGGATATTTTATTGAATTTCGAGCAAAATCATGTAGCACGTGCATATCACCGTCTGATGACGTTCATGGGGCGTGATCAAAATGTTGATACTGGTTTACAAATATCAAAGCTAGATTTTACAACGTTGTATCCAATTTATTACTTTTCACTCGAACACTTAGATTTGTTCAGACAATCTGTTGTTGACATATATTTTCGAGCTCGTGTGACAATAGGAGCTATTGCCAACTACAGAGCAATAGCCGTTATACTCAGCGATAAATCAATTTTACTTGAAGGTGTTGGTGGTCGCATGAGAGTCGTTGATGCTCCAGTAGAAAACATGTAATTAGATCGCTCATAATATTATAATGTCATATAATCACGTTAGTGTTAGTCTGACTCCTGGTCAGATTAAAAGGCTACAATCAGCATCAAAAAATAACTGTAGAATAAAAATATCGCTAAAAAGAGAACAGATGAGTGGTGCAAATAAATTGTCGTTGACCGAGCGTCAATTCAGAAACTTCAATGAAGCCAAAAAATCAAATAAAGGTGTAAAACTTAATCTTTCTGCGGGTGCCATTAAAGACATCGCTAAGATGGGTGGTATATTTCCACTTCTTGCAGCTACACCAGCATTAATAGCCACTGCAGCCCCAGCTGTTGCAAAGGCAGCTGCATTAGGTGCTGTTGGAACTGCTGCTGGAATGGCATTAAAGAAAGCAACGGGTCAAGGAATCATGCAGGCAGAAAGCTTAAAAAAAAGATCACGGGCAAAACAACACGGAAGAAGACTAAGAGCACCAAACGTGCCACAGCCGGGCCGTCTAAGATTATCAGGCCCAGTATACGGTCACGGTCTAAGATTGCCAGGGACCCCATATTCATGGTATGGAAAGGGTCTAAGACTTCCCGGGACTGTTCATTGATTCTGCCCATGTCCAATTTTGATTTACTTGATGCTGCTAAAAAATTAAAAATGAAAAACTTCAGAGGTGTTTTTATGCGTGATCAATTACCAAAAAAACCAAACAATATTGAAACTGGTATTATTAATCTCGATAAAAACTCTGGCCCAGGCACTCACTGGGTTTCGTATGCAATTGATCCACGTGGAATTATTTATTTTGATTCATTTGGACTAGCTCCACCAAAAGAATTTTTTGAGTATGTCAGCGGCATGCAAAGTGTTCCAATCTGGTATTCAACGCTACCAACACAAAAATTAACTGATCCACCAATATGTGGTCATGAAGTACTCGCTGTGCTTGATGCTGTATCAAAATCAGCAAACCCACCTCATAACGTCGTGCATGAATATACTACGTTGTTACATTTAAACAGACATTAATAAATATAATGGTAGATATTTACGGTAGATCTTCTCGTGGTAAAGCTCAGCAGCAAGCTGATTTATCTAAATATGCAACTCTTGATCAGCTCAGAAATGAGACTGATGATTTATTAAATATTACAAGTGTGGATCAAAATGAAGTCGTTGTTTTTCAGGATAAACAAGGACGATTAAAGACAAGTAATATACAACTATTAGATGTTCTTATACGAATTCCCACTGCGGTTATTAATAATATCGTTATTTTTTCTGATCAAGGTAAAATACAAGATTCTGGTAAGTCAGTCAACGATTATATCAAGAAAGCTGGTGATTCATTCACGGGTCACATTATCATGAACCGAAATAAAATTACAGGCCTTGGAAACCCAGCCGCAGATAATGACGCTGCAACCAAAAAATACGTCGACGATCAAGAATCTAAGTACGTATTAGTCAACGGCGGTATAATGCGTGCATTTCTCAACATGAATAATAATGGTATTAATAATCTTAGAACACCAGAATCTGATTTTGATGCTGCAACGAAGAAATACGTCGATGATAAAGAAATTCCTATGACAACTTCGCTAAAAACAATCAATGACGAAATGACTACACTCAATAATACTTTTTCTAGACATGTAGAAACGTTCTTAAATTTTCTTAGAAACATAAACAAAACCATTAAAGAATTTTTTGGGGAACAACCAACCGTTGACATAAAACTCTCCGACGTTAACATGAAACTCAACGATATTGTCAGTGGAATACCTAATATTGTTCAAAAAACTAATCTGATTAAAATTCCACACGGACAAATTAAAAATATCGTGTACACAGTATCATCGGGGTCATCAACATGGACACCGCAAAATAACACACTCGAACATACCGCAGAAGTAACTGGGTTATACAGGCTGTCCATGTATGGTTTGGAAAATACTACGGCCACTTCATCATCACCGAATGTATATCATAATCCTCTACTGGTGATGTTAACCAAGGACACTAAAGAAATATTTACGCTGACATCAACGGAAATGCCTCCGAGACGTTACTGGTGGTGTCTGGAATTCGTAGCTGAAACCCCTTAATTAATTACTTAACGTCATTGTATAATGAATCAAACCTTAGTGACAAAGTCACCGATGACAGAGTCACTTATCGACGTTCAGCTTCACAGATATAATCAAGTATGTAAATGTCAGACTGAATTAAAAAAATATAATCGACGATTATACAATAAAAGTAAAAAAATATCGCAGACGTATGGTTGTCATTGATATAATTGTTTACTCAGTTTCCGCTATTGTTGCTGGGGCCGGATTATTATCAACAATAACAATGACAGCGCCTGCAGTTGTAACAATTGTCGTCTCAACTTCAACGACTATAGCAGGCGTTCTCAGTATTATAGCTAAGAAGATAGCTACGTGTACAAATGATAAATTGCACGAGTATATAATAAAATTACACACAGCAGCAACGGCGTATTCTAAATTATCGTCATATATTTCGTTCTACCTCAGTGATGGTAAAATATCTGATGAGGAGTTCGCAACGATAATGAAAGCTTACGATGAAGCATTCAGAATTGCTAGTGATTCTAGCGACAAAGTCACTCACAATAACCAAGGCGAATTAAATAATAACAATAATAATAATGACTGAGTCCGCGACAGCGTCGAGAGAATTACTTCAACAGATCGTCACTAATACAACACCGTCAAAAACTACTATGATATCATTAAGTTCGACCAATCCTGAGTTTAGCGTTAACTTTCCAACCGCAATTCCAGCAAAGGAAATAGCCCTAGCACAATTGCAAGTTTATTATAGCTGGCCAAATATTAGATCAAAACCATTTGGTGGACTACAGCCAAATAATTCATTAGTGTTCGCAAATAAGAATAAGCCTGATGGAACTCCTGATTGGCAAGTAGTTAGTATTCCAACGGGCAGTTATCAAATAGAACAAATCAATGATGAATTCCAGCGCAGAATTAAATCTATTACAGGAAAAGAATCAAAAATAGCAATTACTGTTTACGAACCAACATTATCAGCGGTGATTGAAATAAATTCCCCTGATTATTCTGTAGATATTTATCAATCTTCAATCAGATCCGTGTTAGGCTGGCCTGAAGTTGAACCAGTTTATAAAGGCCCACCAGAACCACAGCGATCTGATTTCGTTATAGATGTTGAAAAATTTACAAAAATCCCAGAATATCGAAAAACTTATCCATTTATAGAGAATCCGGATTCTTATCGTGGTTATACACATTATACTCATTTTATAGATTTCATTCAGGGTAAGAAAGGTACAACAAGAATATCAACAATTAACGTTGAAGAAATTAACTCAAAATCAAGACCAATTAAATCTGAACATGGACGTGTACTTAATGATCTAAGAAATTTATTTTCCAGCATCAACACTTTTTATGACGATGATTTAAAAAATCAAATAATTGAAACAATACAACATTTGAATCAAGTTGCATCAGACTTAGAATATGTAAATAAGGCTATCGTTGACAGAGAAAAAACATTAAACGCACCGGCAGATAGATTTTTTAATACTTACATAGTTAATGTTGACAGCCCAGTTCAACGTGTAAGTTATAAATGTTTATTTACAACAGTATTTCTTAAACATTATGGAATTACAGAAGAACAGCTACCAACATTTATAATTCCGGGATTTAACTCTGAAGAGCTAAAGAAATCAGTTAATGATCTTATTGATGAACATTTTAAAAGAATATGTGATTCATGGAGAAAATTAATCCCGCCACCAACCATTCTTAAACATAATAATGATCCATACGGTGGAGGACGCCATATCTCACCTGATATTATTAATATAACATCAACGATCGCAGTCAATCTAATATGCGATGCAGTTGATGGTAGTTATCAAGTAGATCTTTCAAAGTCTAACCAGGCCCAGCAAGGATATATATTACATGGATTTACACCTCAATCCCCGCCCGGTTTTTTAATTGTATCTGAGCCAATTAACCCAGTTTATCTACGTGTACATAATCCATTATTGTCAAGAATAAATTTCAAACTCACCGATCAATCAGGAAACATTCTTGATTTAAGAGGGGAAATACTAAATATTAATTTGTATATACGCTCATAGAACGTCTGAGTAAATATTATAATTAAGAGGAAAAAAAAATGATTCTGAAATTTATTTATTTTTTATAACAATATATTTGAGTAATAAAATAAAATACTTCTATATTCTCTGACATAAAATCAAAGATAAAATAGTTATTTTGTTAATCTGCAACCTCTATCTACAATTGCGGAAGCTATACATTTATTATAGAAAATGTACACTTCCTCTCAAACGCAGATAGAGCAGTTATTTTTTTACTGATTTTTTTCATGTCTGAGGTAATTGCACATGTAATAAAGCGAGTTAACTCTACTCTCTCTCTCTCTGCAGAGCAAATTAAACGATTATCTCCCTTACTACTACGTTTGATTTACAGACGACGAAGATATTTTGTTTTCGTTAATTATTTAGTGATTTATTTGTTCTCTGTAAGCAATTAGCTGTTAGTGAAGCAGCAATTTGTAACAGAGAGGGATATTGATGCATCTTTTGACTCTGATAGCCTTAAATTCACGTCGGTTTATACAAGTGCGTTGAATTACAAATCAAAGTTATTTTTAGCTCTTATAACACATGTATTTTGACCTAACGAACGATAACTCATACAGAAAATGTAATATGCGATTATTTTATGAATTATGTTTGAACAATTGAAGTAAATTTACGCTACAGTTCTACAATAACTGATTTTATTCTGTTAGTAAATACAAGTCCAGAGTAATCACATGTGAGACAGTGCGAATAGTTATATATTTAAATTTAACTATATATTCATAAGAGATGCGGTGGCCGAGGTATTAAGGCGTTTGCACGTAGATCAACTTCTGAGACTCGCTGTGTGTTCGAGTCTCCAAAAATGCTAAAAATATATTATCTTGCATTCGGCGACAAATGCTATTTATAATTGGGGGGGGGGGTCAGGGGAATCAAAGCCATAACAGAAAAAATACACCATACCACCACGTGGTGGGTGTACTTTTGCACTCCCCGGGGTTTGTGTATGGGGGGAGAGTGTACAAAATCTGTTGTGGATTTCGAGGATTCCCCGTCATCATCATTGTATATATTCATAATCATATAATCATATGTTTGTGCCGTCCTCAAAAAATATAATCAAAATCATAATCATATGTATATATAATCATAATCATACAATCATATGTTCATTAGGACAAGTTAGAATAAGTTTGGATAAGTTTGGATAAGTTTATGTTTGTTAAGTTTATGTTTGTGCTGTCTGCAAAAAATCAAAATCATAATCATATGTTCATTAGGATAAGTTTATGTGTTGTGTTTGTATCGTTAATAAAAATTACGGATCACCCTCTGAACTTTCTAGGATGTTGTTTGACAACCTAGGAGTTCACATGGGGGTTGAGTCTGTATAAATGTGTTTCGTCTAATTTCGAATATCCTCTGAGCTTTCTAGGATGTTGTTTGACAACCTAGGAGTTCACATGGGGATATTTCGAATGCCCCTGAGCTTGCTAGAATGTTGTTTGGCAATCTAGGAGCTCATATGGGGTTGTGTTGTGATTATATGTTTTGTGAATATTTTTTATTTTAAAGAAATATTTATTATATAATGAACTATGAAAACATCAATGATATTATTTCTGCTATTAAAAAATTAAAACATGACGGAATAAAAATATCTGATAATCTTGATCCTCAGAAAATTATATGCGATTTTGAATCATTACAACAACGAAAATTCGACAATAATTAAACATTGCCATCTAACTATCGATTCGTGAAATTAATTTACCAATCCATGTTAGAATCCTTGGCAATGGTAAACGACACACAGGTGAAGCTATTTGCACCTCTTGCACGTTCAATCGAAAAAATAAGAACTGAATTATCTCACGAGTACGAAAGAAAAAAGATTGTGGACAATCGTGTAATGCAATTGAGAAAAATTATGTCATTTGATTCTGTCAAAAATGAAAGTGACACTGAGAGCAGCGACAGTGAAGGTGGACCTTTGACTGTAGTTGTGGCTAAACAAAACCCTTGGCAAAATTGACAGAGTCGAACTATACAGTTAAAAAAAAATATTTATTTATTCTGTTTTTTTGTTAAGAGTACAGAGTTATCTGACATATTCAAATATTATCCGCTGATTATATTTTATTGAAAATGCAGATTTGTATGTTTTATTTGCAACAAATTGTACCGATTGTGGATGTGTGCCAAAATATTTGGCAGCTGCGTTTATTGATGGAAAAGTTATTTCTTGGCCTGTTTCTGTATTTACGGCTTTAATAGTTCTCTTTTTAAATACTTTACACTTTCCTGTATTTCCACGTGCAGAGTTCTGACTCTGTGTAATAATCTGCAGGTTAGATAAATGATTATTTTTTTGGATTTCCATCAATGTGATCAACTACAAGTCCATCTTTGATGACCCCCATAAAAACATTCGAATATGAATCTATGAGATAAATAATTTTTATTTCCACCGGTATTGAATTTAAAATAACCAAATTTATCAAGATTACCGACTGGTTTTTTTAATCGACAGTTTCTGATCACACCATCTCGTGATGCTTCATAATTTTTAATGATTGGATGCGCCACAAATTCGTTTTGCTCCATTTATATATATAATATTATTTGTTTAAATCATTGTTTTGAAATCTGGCCAGATAATCTTCTACGGTTTTTATAGGAGATTTACCTGACAATGTCAAAGTATTATTTTTTTTTTTTTTGTCATAATATCGTTTTAATTCTCTATATTTTTTACCGCCGCATTTTACACATAACTGAGTTTTTCCTCTGACTCCAACACCACATTGCACACACGGTTTTGGCCCTAGACTACCATTTTTAACGCTTTGCATATGGTAGCAGCAGAATTCATTCACGCATTCTCTGTTACAAGGAGAAGTATATCCAATTTTGAGCCAAATACATCGATTCTTTGTTTTAATCATTATATATATACTAAAATTTAATTTAAATATTGTCTTAATTATAATATGGAGGAATTATCAGCAATTGAACCTTCCGCAATCTCGGCGGGAACTAGATTTGATCTTGACAGACTATCAGAATATAAATTTAGTGTTTCGATGCAAGATCTAGCTTTAACGAATGAGGATATAACCAAACGTATCCGTGAAGCCAAGAAGGAATTTCATGACGATGGTGCGGCTCATGTGTGGTCAACATTCAGGATCGGAAATATTGTCGATACTATAATGAATGACAAACGAGGAAGAGAAATTATTAACCACCTTGATGTTCAAAAATATTTTATTTTAATAAAATTTATTGTAAGGACAGATGACGATACTTGGATTATTCGTGACAAGCGTGATCCAGTCCTCATACAGTCGGGAAATAATATTGTTCTCTTGAGTAATAAATCCAAGCCCGGAGTACTCACTGGTATTGACAAACCATATTATGAACGAGATTACCCTGTGACTGCGGTTGTCTATGCAATATATCCGCTGAATAATAAACCTGACGTTGGGGATCTCAAACCGATGAGACTGTCAGAGTCAAGAATAAACTGTGTAGCTGAACGAGTTACAGAACATTTCACAAACGCGATACTTGGTAATGGTTTAACAAATTTACGACGTAAAAAAATAAATACATGGGCAGAAGCAGTTAAAGATACTGGAGCATCTATTAAAGATGTTGCTGAGCTGGGAAAGATATTAAAATTTCCAATAACAGTGAAGTCGTTAACCGGAGAGATTTTATATAAATCAAAATACGAATCAAGAGGAGCTTCGATAGATATTATTGATCATAATGCGCATGCATGGACTATGGCAGTAACAATATTTCCACGAGAACGGTTAAATTTTATGATGGTCATATATTTGATTTTATCAGGAATATCAGTAAAAGTGACCCTGTATCTCTTTGGTTATTTCAAAGTTCAGAATATGATCATTATGATCAGTTTGTACGGCCTGGTGGGGATATTTATCGTGCAGAATCTCTTCATGTAGAAATGAAAAATCTTGCGCTGAAATATACTTCTGACGATGTCAAAGTTAGACAATTACTGAATAATTGTTTTACTGTTCCATCAGTCGCTGCTTACTTTGCTCAAGAGAAAAATTTATGGAAACCGACACGATTGGAATTTCTTGAAGATGTCCAGAAAAGTTGTATAGAATATGGACACGGTGGATTATGGAATACTAAATACAAGTATAACGACGTTATCTCCGTTGACGTGGTAGCGTGTTATCCTGGAAGTGTTCTTGGATACGGAGAATGTTCTGAATACTTTAAGAGATTTGGGCATCCGACACACGAGATGACCAGAGTGGCGATAAACGGACCTTTACCAGATTTTGACTTAACCGGATTTACATATATAGAATCATTCGAGTTTACAGAAAATCTCCATCCGATTACTTATGCTTGGTTTGGAAGACATTTTTCAGAAAAATGTTGGGTTCCAATAGTGCTATTACGATATATGCTTGATGTTGGAATTTTAATATCTTTACAGGTGAGTGAGGCAATTACATCGTATAGTTCACAGAAGCAAGTTTGGTTACCAGAACCGGATAGATTTAATATCGATGATGCCAGGAGAGAATTTCCTGATCTTAACGAAGATGATATTGTTAAAATATATAAATGCAGAGAGGAAAATAATGAGAAACTTGAAAAAGATCTTGGTAGAAAGATAATCGGTAAATTTACACAAGGTAGTTCATATGATCATAAACGACACTGTACAAGATTAATTATGGACGATGCTGAACTTGATTTTATAATCGCTGATACAACGGAAAAAAAATACATTTATAAGTCGAAGTAATGCTTATTTATCAGACGGAACCAAACTAGGTACAATGAGCTATATTGACGGTGACTCACCGCAATTTACTCATTTAAGATCTTCAATGCTAGCCTACGTTTCGATAAATCTACTGTCTATGATAAATAGATTTCCTCGTTACGCTGTCAGAGTTGCCACGGATTCGTTTTATATAAATAAAAAATATACGGATTTGTTAAAACCTCAACTTGGTAATGGTGAATGGGGATCATGGAGAATAAAACAAGAAAATGTATTTAGTTATTCTGAATCTGCCGACGTTGAAATTAAGGAAATATATTACAAAAATAATAATCAAGCATCAAAGTCATCAGCACCATCTGTATATGATCCTGTGGCTAGGCATAAGACTGTTTATCTACGGTGGTTCAGGTAAAACAACTCATGCGATTAAATTATTCCTGAACAACCATTCAGATATAATTGTTTTGACACCTACACATAAACTCGCCAGAGAAATAAAAGAACGAGGAGTAAAATCATGTACATATCATAGTTTCTTTAGATGGTGTGGAGACACATGGACTCCTGAGCGAATGGGTGAGAAATATATACCCAAGTATATTATCTGGGACGAGGTAGACACGGTGTCGTTAGAAATATTAAAAACATTTCTTGATTGGTTATTGACAAAGAATACTGCTGTAATAATGTGTGGTGATCATGGTCAACCACCACCCTTTGTTGGGCAGTCTCCACATGAATGGCTGAAGAATAATGTAGATTATTATGAAGAAATAAATGATGACCATAGAGCTACTGATGAACCGCTGAAAGAACTTAAAAGATTAATCAGACTACAGCCAGATAAAATACAATGTGAGATAATGCGTAAAGTAATTCCAGAAACTACTATGAATAATTTTTTGAATTTATGGAGACCTGCTGATTTGATAGTCGCAAGTAGAAAGATAGTTCGTGATAAACTGCAGGAGAAATTATTTCTGTTACATAAAGAAAAGTTTTCAAATCTACCGGTACCATTATGTTATCGCCCAGCAGATACTCGACGACAGAATATTGAAGCTGAAATTCCTGGCGGTGGGATACAAAATCTTGTCTTGAATGATATTGTTTTGGTTGCTGTTGATGTTGTTGAGAATGCGCTGAGTATGAATAAATCACCGTGGACGTTAGGAGACGCTATAACGATTCACTCATCACAGGGATTAACTATTTCTGATACAAATATCTGGATTGTCGATGATCGGATCGAATGGTCAAATTTAGTCTATCTCGCAGTTTCTCGAGTCAGAAGAATATATCAACTACACAGGGTTATTATGAATTTTACAGAAAATAATGATCAAACTGTTAGCAATGACGTAATAAGAAAAAAACTATCTGGTTATAAGCAATGTGACAAAAAAAATAAGCGTGACTTTGATATTGATACTGAATTTATTATAACACTAAAACAACGACAGAATAATAATTGTGCAAGCTGTAACGCAGTAATGTTGTGGCAATATTCGAATAATAATCCAAGACAATTTACCGTAGACAGAATTAATAGTGATCTTGGTCATACACGTGATAATGTAATGCTGACCTGTCTTGAATGTAATCGACGTAGAGGTTCTAGTTTACATAAGTGAAGGTGGTGGTAATTGTGTGTCTTTAGGAATTATTTGTAATTGTTCACGTACAAATCCACGTTAGGAGCCGTCGAATCTAGTCTGTAGATTGGAGGTCTACCAGTGGATCTTACCACGCTAGAAATTGTATGTGTAGTCACACTCCAGATAGGATCAGTTGCTTTTTTCTTACCACCTTCAAGTTCACCAGGTTCGTATAAATATCTTACAGTTACATTACCAAATACTGGTTGAGAGAAAGATTCACATCGTTGTATTGGTATATATTTTTTTGTGATCGCATTAGAAGGTTTCATGGAAGTTGAACGAGTAATTTCATTATTCAGTGCAGCTATCACACTTGGTAACCTTGCAACCCATTCACGAGATCTCTCACCGGACTTAAAGTCAGTGGATATTTCCCTTGCATATTGATATCCAAATAACCGCTCAGCAAGTGTTCGATTAAATCGTTCAACGATTGCCTGATCACGATGAATTTCAGTATGTCCTCGTCTGATTTTAACATTATGTTTTTTCATCAACGATAATACAGCACCAAGAAATTCTTTGTAATAACTGTGGCCATCGTAGACCACCACGTTGATAAATTCGCTCAAACGCTGATGCAACTTTAGATGCTGTCTTTGTTGATAATGGTTCAGCTTCTTTATATCTACTTGCAACGTCAACGACAGTTAATGCGTATTTGTATGTGCGTGATTGACGTCTACGTGTTTTAATAGTATCGTGTGGTAAAAATAAAATATCTGCTTGATGAACTTCATTAGGGGTGCTGACATCAAAATACGCGCACTGAATTTTTTTAGGTGGTGGTAGATAAATTTGCCATATTGCCTGTCGTGCTAACCACGCTGCAGCAACAGAACGTGAGACTTTTGCTACTTCAGCAAGTTTACTAATCGCTGCTCTTCCTCTCCAATATCCTCTTGGGCTATAATAAATGGATTCCATTATAATAGTTATATAATTAATTACCAGCCCCTAGCATTATTTTACCTTTCATAGCAGATTTTACTAGAAAACTAGCGAGTTTTTCTCTGACAGATTTATTGGGCATAGAATTTAACGCATGAATCAATTTCACATCTGCGAGATGTCGTTGTTGTAAATCTTTACTTTTATACGCAACGTCATGAACATGACACGCTTGATCAATCTTATTTATTGGATACTCTCCAAGTCTTGGTTGATCTTGATCATCAAGTCGGATATCAAGTCGAGTTCCAGGACCACAATAATTATATCCAGGAAGATGTTTCTCACCGAGGTATTTAGCCCATGGAACTCCTGGTAATTTCCCTAATGAAGCAGCAATATCCCCACCATTTACTGACAAGTCAAGAGGAATAAATTTATATTTTTTGTGCCACATTCTACACATTTACCTGTAATTGCACGTCTTTTATTTTTTGTTGTTATTGTTGTTAATCCAGTGGTATGGGTAGGTGCTCTGCATCGAACGCAATATAAATTCATGTTATTTATTATATGGATATAATTGACTTTTCTGCGACACAAAAACAAGAACGAGTAAAGCACCATCCAGCGCTACAGAATTCTATCAGAATGATTATAATAGGCCCATCTGGATCAGGCAAAACACAATTATTGCTTAATCTGATAATGCGATGGCTCAAGTGGGATAAATTATATTTGTTAGCACCATCTGTAGATGATCAACGGTGTTACGATGTACTTAAAGATTTTAATGAAAATGCAAAATTGCTGAATGAAGACGGTAATGATGTTGTTGACTTTATTACCGATATTGATGAAGCCCCATCTGTAGGTGACCTAGATGGATTTATTAATAAGTTAGTGGTATACGATGACGTTATGCTGGACAAACAATCAAATCCAGCTAGAATATTTTCTCGAGGTAGAGATAAAAAAATACTGACGTGATCTATGTTACTCAGCGATATACTCAAATTCCAAAAGTGATCAGAGATAACTGCAATATTTTAGTCGTGTTTAATGGAGTAGATAATTATATCTTACAAAATATTTATTATACTTGGTGTTCAGGGGATATGGACATGATCAAGTTTAAAAAACTTCTTTTCAAAAGCACAAGCTGTTCCGTTCGGATTTATTACAATAAATCTACATGGCCCAAGATCTAGGTATCGTATAGGTCTTGATAAAATCTTTGGTTAATTTATAGCAGCAGAGAGGGTGAACGACAAAAATTGAGTGACCTGGCGAGTAAACGAAACGCACTATAAAATAAAAACAAAGAGTCAACGATGGAATAACAAAAATGAGCTAACCCAAACGATTTATTATCCGTTTTCAACCGTATGGAAATAATTTCGGTTAGAGGCTTCAGTTTAACGTTATTGACATTGTTTTTTCAGCCTTCGTAGGAACCTTATGTTTTAGACAAATGACGATTCAGACAAGTGGTCTGTTCACCCTCTCTGCTGCTTAGCATAATGTAGGAGATTATGTGAATCTCGTCTACAGTGTATATTTTTCGAAGCATATTTGAATTCTTTGAGTTTATTTGAATCTTATCGGTATTCCATACGTGAAATTATGTGGATCTCGCTTGTGTTGCATAATATTAATGGAAACGTATTTGCAGTCCCTAAGGTTATTTGAACCTCACTTTTCACACGTAAGATTATATGGATCATATTTTTATTTTTCAATTTGGGTATGTGTGTAGAGTGATTGGATCAATCATATGATAGGAGTGGGAGAGAATCATTGCATTTGTAATATATATATATATATATATATATATATATATATATATATTTGCATTTGTAATATATACATATATATATATATATATATATATATATATATATATATTCTTAGTAATTCACTCTATAAATTTCCATCGTCCATCACATTGTGTTTGTGTTGTTCATTTAGTCCAAAAATCCACTCGGTTTCAATTCTGTTACAGTCACATCAATCCATATTCCTAATCCCGTTATACTAAACAATATCATAATAATCAAACGCATTCCGTTACCTTACACTCACACAAAGTACACAAATATTCAAATATCCATGAGCAACAGGGAGGGTGAATCCTAGAACTTTTGGAACAAGTTATTTTTGAAAACAAATCTTCCTACGAAAACGAAAATACAAGGTCAATAATGGTAAACCGAGGTCTCTAACCGACCGAGATCTCTCTCTGTTTGGATTATTTTATCTTTGACGCTTGTATTTTCAAATTTTTATGCGTTCTCGTTTACCTACCAGTTTGTCGTCACCTGTGTGTGTGTGTGTGTACCGCGAGCGAAACGAAACGGTCCCTTACCTGTATACATGACATAAACATTTTACCACGCTAAGTGTTTCTATTGGCTGATCAGGCCAAGTGTGGTGTTATGTGTGTCAAAAGGGGTGACAACTCCTGCGGCCTTAACGAGTATGTGGATATCAACTGCGCTAAATACAACCAGAAGATTGCAGTTATCTCTGATCACTTTAGGTATTTGCGTAATTAAATCATTATTATGTCGATAGTAACACTAACCATGGCATCTCACACATCTAAACTAGCTCGACAGCGACTGGAGGCAATTAAGAAATATCTCCCCGTCCGTGGTTCTGTTAAGCAACAACTACAAGCGCGTCAGGAGTCTCATGTGGAATTTACAGAAGGGTACAGAACAATTATTTAAACCAATTGTCAAACTAACAAAGAAAATATTTACAGCAACTGAGGCAGCACAAAAAGCTCTTTAAACATTGCCTGCTGATATTGCTGGCCGTCGTCAAGCAGCTCAACCACCACTCCAGCAAACTTTCCAACCACAACCTGAAGTTCAGCCTCCTCCCAAGGTTAAAACTGACATTACAGATAAATTTACGCTTGAGAGTATTGCCGCTTTCAAGGATCCAGACCAAATAATTAGTATTTCAGCGTTTGGATATCGTTATAGAGATAGGTATGTAAAACCCGAATATGTTAACACTCTGAAATCTGCCGATTGGGTTAAGGATTATCTCGCATCGCTACTGACACTTCGCAGATTAGATCTGAGAGAGATGTTAATAAGCTTGACAGAGTCAAGGGGGACACGAAATACAGTGTGAGCCACACAAAAAAAAAATATAATCCGCAGTCGTCAGAGTTACAAGGTAGGTTACTGTTTAATCACTCTACCGGAGATAGAGTTATCAACCTTCATCTAGTATACAATTGAAAGACAACTATAATTGAGCCAAAGTAGATTCAGGAGTGTCGGACACAGTCAGGAGATACTGAAATGTTATTTGTTGTTTATACGTCTTTGAATACGCCGATTTGGTTATATTATTTGCGTCATATGAAAGTCACTATATCAAAATATTTGCCACCTGCATTCATCGATTGAAATTCTTTTTCTTCGCCCGTCTCCATGTTCACAGGTTTAACTGCTCTTGCCATTTTGTTTTGTATTTGCCGGTATCTCCACGTTTACAATTTTGACTATGTAATAGCCTCTAAGCTACCCAAAGAATTGTTCTTTGGATCTGAATTAATATGATCAATCACAAAACCATCTTCGATTAGTCCGTGAAAACATTCATACACAAACCTATGACAGAGATATATTTTCCCCAAACAAAAAATATGAGATAACCAGCATTATTGGCAAAACCGACTGGGTTTTTAGTCTACAATTTCTCATGATACCAACACGCGATGCCTCATAAATCCTTGATGATGGGATGATTTACAAATTCATTTTGCTCCATTTATATAAGTAATATAATTTGTCTAAATTATTATTTTATTACTAGAAAAAATATATGGGATGCTCTAGCCCGAGAATCTAGCGAGATAGACTTCATCGTTTTTTTTTTTTATAGAAGATTTATCACCAGCAACGCTGTTGCCAACGTTATTTTTTTCATCGTGATACCGTTTCAAGGCTCTGTATTTTTTACCGCCGCATTCTACACACAACTGAGTTTCACCCCTGACTCCGACGTTACACTTTAAACACGGCTTTGATCCTGGACTTTCTCGTGGCACGGTCTGCATGTGATATCCACAGAATTCATTTCAACAAGCCCGATTACAAAGAGTTGGAGAACGAATCATCAACCACTTACAATTATTATTTGCTTGAATCATTGTATATCATAAATTAAAGTTTGATTTAAATACATATTGCCTTAATTATAACAATGGAGGAATTTACGAGATTATCTGCGATTATGCCCTCTAGAGCTAGATTTGATCTTGACAGAATATCCCCTGAATTGCCGAGGCGAGCTCTGGTTGATTTGAGGAATAAAACTTTAATCAATCGTATCCGTGAAGCCAAGAGAGAGAGTTTCGCAACGATGGTGCAGCTCATGTGTGGTCAACATTCAGAATTAGGCAAGACGTCGATGCTACAATGAATGACAAGGGAGCAAGGACAATTATTAATTATCTCGACGAACAAAGATATATTTTTAGAATAAAATTATCGTAGCGCTAGACACCGCCGCGGTAGATGACATCTGGATTATCCGTGACAAAATATATTGCTGGATATATGCGTCTGCGATCCGTAAAGTTGGTGATCCCATTCCGTTTGCGGGATGTAGAATTGGAGTAAAGGCCAATGTGAGCTAGGTAGAAATATCGATCTAATCAAGTCCACTGGAAGAGCTACAATGAAGCTAGTAAAGTTGTTGCGGCAAACGTTAATTATATTTCTTTTAAAAATGTCCATTTAAATATTAACAGTCGTATATAGACATCAATAACATGGCAGCAAATAGCCATCAGCTGCCTCGTAAGATACGCCAACGATATTTTTACTCACCGAGGTATACCCGGCATATCCACGGTTGTGGGTAACGTGGAATCGTCTTCGTGATGAGACCAGCCTGCGCGAGTTGTAGTGGCAGGTCTAAATTGAAATTGATAGACTGCCTTTTATTTTCACCCATGCGACAGACAAATCTACCTGTTTTGCTAACCTTACTTTTCCGATCTCAGTCTTGTTATCTCATGGTGTCCACGCGCCAGGAGCTAATTTTAAAAAGAAACCATTGATGTCTTCTGTACCTGATAGAGTTGTTATAAAATCCAGCAACAACAACAAATAGCAAAAAAGAAATTCATTCATAAAGAACTTAAGGTCTCTCCAGCTTTGATAACAATATACAAAAAATTCAAAATGGCCACAGGACAGACAGTTGTGCTATTCCACGTGGATTTACAAGTCACCAAACATATGATATGCTCCGGAAATATAATGTACATGTCACCAAAAGAACTCTACAGCTGACGGTAGCTGCACAGCCACGAGAAATACCGGTAAGTGTATAAAATGTACACCGATGTCTGCAGTCAAATTTGAATGCAGATAATTGCAGTTTTTAATGAATAGTGATATCAGCCCCTCACCCGAAAATCAACATCATCACGGGTGAAGTGCTGATTTATCGGCCTATTACCAACCAGACTGGTTCATTCATCGGTCCACATGCTATTCAGTACACAGATTCCCATGTATCGTATCATTGCACTAGTGATCGCAACACCTGCCATACTTCCAGGACAGATGATATAAATTTCCTAGAAAGTCATGAATTAGAAATTTCCTGATGTCACAAAACACTTCGTTAAAACTGTATTCAGTAGGCATGATGTACCGCAGAGTATTGGACCATTGCCTACCATAGAACGTTTTCCAAATTAAAACTGATGAAAGTTAAAACTTAACCGTATAAAAGATATTAATCTTTTATTATAATTTCATCTGACATCCATCGATTAAATGTGATAATACAGGACAGAACTTAAGTACTTTGGGTCGACAGGGCACACCATTGCCCTCATAACAAACTCGTTTTATTGCGCAGTATAAACAAAAACACGTGGCTCGAGGCGCTCATTGCGCAATACTTCCAACACATAACAATTATAACTGTTTTGTTATTTATTTTTTCTTTTCTAAGAGTGGCATGTTTACTTAGATTCTACTTAGATAACTATTCCGATTTTCATAGAGTACAAAATCTAATGACCTTAATACAGAGTGAGAAGCAATAATTGTACCTGATGAATAATGTGTTTTGAATCTGCTGACTAAATTGCAGGGGTGAAGGGTTATTTTAATTTAGTTGGAAAACATTGAGTGAGAAAAATAATCGATGTCGGTATTTGAACCAAGACAAGGAAACCCCACAGTCTCGGGGTTACATTATTTGTTTCCCCACGAGGTTGTTAAGAAGGTGCATAATTTTATCGGTACGTAACATTCTGTTTTTGGCTGTGTTGCTGCATTTCACGTCGTCTTTTCTTGTGCCTGCTAAAGAATGCGGTTGAACATCAAAAGGATTATGTCTTACTGAGTAGATGTTAAGACATCGCCTAATTATGAGGGTTTTGTTGTATTGGTATTACATGGCAATTACTTCTATTCCGCGCACTCCGTTACGGATCACTGCCATTTCATCTCTGTCTGCGTGGGTTCGAGTCTAGGATTCGGCGAATGTAGACATGTGAGAAAGCTTGCCAGTAGCTTCTCGTGGGTCGGTGGTTCTTTCCGGCGATTTCCCGGTTTCTTCCTCCACCATTAATACTGGCCGCCATGTATAGCCTATCGTGTGCTGAAAAATGGCGTTAAGCCCCACAGCAACAACAACAACAACTTCTATTCAGTGATATAATCTGGATTAGGAAAAAGTTTTTAAAAATGTAATATCACTGCTAACAATTAAGCACACACACACACACACACACACACACACACACACACACACACACACATAATGCCGTCGTATAACTGAACCCATAGACGTTTCTACAAATGAAATCAGTTCATTTAATCGTTCTTCTACGTGAATTATCCTCTCTCAGAATTGACCATTCTCCCCAAAAAAATCGTCGTTTCCGAATTGTCTGTCTTCGAACTGTCAGACCCTAACTGCCCCAATTGTCCGGACGCCTCGACTGAGTCTTAGAACATTTTAACAATCCTTCGCTTGGAGTTGGTCTCACAGAACACGGACGGACTACAATTCTAGCGTAGGAATCTAACGGTAGACAGGGTGGTGCTACACTGGCGGGTGGTGCTACACAGGCAGATGTTAGAAAGCGCAATCAAACGTCCAATCGTCATTAATACTATTACCGGTGAACTGTTCTTCAATTCAAATACATATCAAAATCGTCATTAAAACTATCATTCAGTTCAAATCCATATAAAAATCGGCAACATCATCAGACATAAAGGACACGCTTGGAATCCTGGGTAAAAATTTCACAGTGTACATACCATTAGTTTCTACGACGGTGATGTTTACAAGGCTTTAGAAAATGTTACTGCGAACAACCCAGTGTCGGTTTGGCTGCTCAACAGTGATTATGTTGAGGAAAAAAATTACCAGTTTGTGCACCGCTTCGGAAAATGCTTAGACAATAAAGGGTCTATGATGAATTGTTTGCAGAGGCAGGTAAAATATAAGAAAGAGATATCACACGTGAATTATATCGGTAGAAAAATAATAGATTATTTTACCGCTGGAGCGTCTAACGATTGTGCTCGTATAACTAACTAGACGATAATTCACAGATGTAGCCTAGATTAATTTTTTTTTATTCGAGACGGTATAAGCAAAAGGCGACAATTGTGTGTCGGTAGATATTCTTTAATTCTTCACGGTGTTATGTATTTCTATATTTTTGTGATTTTTGTTTGTAACTGTAAATTATAGTGATTATCTATATTACGATATTACGTAGTTATTTTGTATACGGGTATATATTCTCTATTACGATATTTCGTAGTTATTTTGTATACGGGTATATATTCTATATTACGATATTACGTAGTTATTTTGTATTAGGGTATATATTCTATATTACGATATTACGAGTGCCTGTAGATTGCATAGGAACAATAAATAGGTGTTAAGTGTCTAATAATAAACATGTTTTCGAATTTGGAGTTATTTATGATTGGCTACTTAGAGTCAGGTGGTTTTGTACGTGAGTAGGTATTGCGAAATATTAGTTTGAGTTGTAAGGTCTTCCACGTGGGATGTATTGCGACATATAGTTGTAATAGACTCTTGGAGAAGTGTATATCACGAGAGCACTGAGTAATTAATTCATTCTTATTTCGGTTTCCTAGTTTGGATTCTTATTTTCATGTGTTCTTGTGTAAATGTCAGTTTACATATGTATTTAATGTATTTAGATGATTTGAGAGAAGACATTTGTTTGTATTATTCACTGGAATTACTTCGTGTTCATTTAGCTAAAATATTATTCCGGGACTATAATGAATTATTCAAAGGAGTTCTGGACAATACCATTTTGGTACATCAGGACCGTTGACAGACCAGTATATATTCGAAAACTCAAATTCATTCTGAACAGTCTATTCTTTTGGACTTAAATAGAACTTTTTAGGATTATTTTGGAGTCAATTCATAATACTCTAAGTTCTTCTTAAATTTTCATTTTATAACTTTGATAATTAAATTATTTGTTAAATTTTACAGAATTTATTGGTTTTGCTTTTTTCTGTTGCTGAGTTTATGACCATAGAATCGTAACAACGGATAAAACCGCGCTGGAGTCCAGTTGCGAGGTAATATGTCCCCAGTGCATTACTACGACGAGTGACATGTACGATTTTAAGAGTGGTCAAACTTCAGACGGAATTGGTAGTTCTCCTGACTCCACCTTCGAATTCTCCAAGCGAGTTTAAATATCTTACAATCGCATCGTATTCTAGTATAGGTAACCCAACCACGCGACCTGGTACATGTACCGGTATTGTTTCTGCATGGTCATGTGCTTAATATTATTGCTTAGTGGCGCTACAACCGCTGTAAGTCTTGTTATCTATTTGTGAGATTGTTCTACAGTGCTAGCAATTACGTAAGTATTTCCTGCACACATTGATACCCAAATAAATTATCATTAAGTCTACAGTTAAATCGCTCCACAATCGCCTGATTTCGATGAACACCAGCATGTCCACGGAGAATTCGTACTTGATCTTTTTTTCATCAGCGTGAAAACCTCCTCGAGAAATTCTGTTCCAGAATCTACTTGTAGAAGTGTTGGCCACCTTATTGATCCTCGCACATAAATACGCTTAAACGCGACTCCGAGTCTCGGCGAGCCTTGGGACATAAACGGTTTGTATCTACTAGAGACATCAACAAACGTAAGCTTGCCACATAGTATGGAAAAAATACGATGTCACTGTGATAAAGAGTGTTGCGTGTTTAAAAGTTGAATCGTCCTCGTGGATGTTTTTTTTTTTTACGCTTCTAGCAAATAAATCTACTCCAGTTTATAGAGCCAAACACGCTAGAATATCTTTGATGTCCACGTGGACAACTTTTTTCAACGGCAGCTATGCCTTTCCAATTACCACGTGCACTGAAAAAAAATCTCGTCCATGCGTATAATCACACCAAAGGTTCTAGTCAGGATTTCCGACGAAGTAGACTTTTCTTTTCCCTCAAAGTACCACTTTAGCTTTCATACTCCGTTTACAATCCAACATGCGATACATTCTCTGGTCACTGGTTTCTTTATCGAGCTGAGATCATGTATCAGGTTGGCATTGGCAAGATGTCGTTGTACGTCCGCAGATATTTTATAGGCGAAAGCATGCCAGTAACAGGACGCGTCATTTCCATTAACAGATTCTTCACCAGATTTTAGCACGTTATTGGAATCCAATCGGGTTCCTGTAATTATACCCTGGAATGTGTATTTCCCCTGGGAATTTTGCTCTGGATACCCCGGGAGGCAGCAATATCACCGCGTGCCACTACCACCAAATGTATATTTTAATATCCCATGTGTCCCTAAGTTGGCAAATCGTACATACGAGAGTACCACCGGGGTAGCCTTGTTCGTGTTTGCGTGTGTTTTGAATCGTACACAAGCAGCAGAGAGTGTGAACAGACCACTTGTTTTAATTGTTACTTATTAAAACAAAATTATGGTCTCAATAGTCAACAACGATATAAACCCCCACCAATTGGGTTACTCCATCGTTGACCTTCGTTGTGTGTTTGTTTACTCGCGGACAATCTACGCTTGGTCGCACACTTTCTGCTGCTGTAATTAAATAACTATTATATTAATAATGATTGGAGAAGCACATTCAGCTAGACTAGCTCGAGAACGACTATAGACAATCAAAAAATACCTACCCGTCCGTGATTCTGTCAAACAGCAACTACAAGCGCGTCAGGAGTTTAAAGAAGGATTCGCAGAAGGTGCAGAAGAATTGCTTAAACCTATTACAAAGACTACTAAAGGTCTTCTTCCCGCGTTGGAGAAAACCGCTGAAGCAACTGGAAAAACAGCAGAACGAACTAAGAAAACATAAAAGATTTTGCGAGAACTTCCGGCTGAAATAGCTGCTGCTCAGCCACAATTACAAGAAGTACAACAAGTACTTGATGGTGTTGACAAAGTTCGTGAGAAGGTTGGCTATGTAAAGGATCTTGTTACTCCAGAATCAAAACCAAGACCAAAACCACCAGCCCGATTTTCCAAAGAAGGTCATAGGATGCTTCAAAAAGACCCTATAGCGCTTGCCGCAAGGGGATATCCACGTCGTGGTGAATTATTAAATCAAAATACCGCTAGTGTTTAAAAAAAATTGGGTTCCTTTTGTATTTCGAAAGTCTCGTGGTATACGCAGAATTATCGATAAATACAGAGGTGATTTTGAAGATTTTGAGAGACAAGTCGAAGAGGATGAAAGAGCGCCCTCACCGGAATACAGCCCACATTTTACTGAGGAAGAAGAAACAACTGGATGTGGTATTGGTACAGGTATCAGGGGAAGTGGCCTTGTTACTCCATGTCCCAATAATGTCCTTGCCGATGTTGAAAGACTAGAAATCCTCATTGGAGGAAAACGAGCTGGTAATAATTCCCCAGAAATCATTAATGAAGCAGCTGATATTTGTCAACGATTATTTACTGGCGTTATCATGGATATTAATGTTTACCGGGCTCTCATCGATGAAATCGTTGATGATTATTACCGCAGTGATTGATTGAAGGTATGCAATTAGATGCAGTGAATAAAAATAGGATGATCATACATAATGCTCAACGTGGACCGACCATGGTCAGGGTGATAAATTCGCGATTACCAACCTATAAAGTGATTTACGGGGATGGACTCGGTAATGTTGTTCAGGGTCTATTTAGAAGGATAGCTCCAAAGGTGATAACCTATTGTTAAACAACTGGGAATGAAAGCTATTGATGTTGTTCGTGATAAAGGTATTGGTGCTGTTGGTGATGTTGCCAGCAAAGCATTCTCAGCAATCAAAGATAGATTAGCACGATTGATACGACGAAAACCTCAGTTAGTAAAATTACCCAGCACTGAAGTGATGCCTGCGAGTGTTAGTAAAATAATAAATCAAGCTGCAAATCAAAAACTAGCAGAATTAGCTGCCAATACTAATGGTTTTGAGAAAGAAAAAATATAACTGCTAATCTGATAGCAGGAAGTGGTCTTGGTTTTAGACAATAGTAAATATAATAAAATGTTCAAATGTGTATCTGATCCAGCATTCGACACGGACGCACCAGTACTTAAAGATGAGTCTGTGCGTGATTTTCAGTATTATTCTTATGACGCACGTGTACCTAACGCACGAGGAAGAATTGAGCTGCAAGTTCAGGATACAAGCAGATATTTCTTACCCACTGAAGCATTTACTGAAGTTGAAGGTAGACTCGTGAAAGCAGATGATACAGCATACGGAATTGGTGATCGAGTTGGTTTTGTTAACAACGGTATTATGGCGTTATTCAACAGCGCCACATATATAATTGAGGGAAAAAATATTGAATCGTGCCTGGAAAATGTCGACATTGCCACGACGATAATTGGCCTTGCAAGATACAGCGATGATTACTCAAGGTCTGCTGGTCCATCAATGATGTTTCACAACGATGCAACTGATCATCCAGAAAACAGAGACGTAACTATCGGCAATGTAAGAAATGCCGCTGGAGATGCACAAACTCCCGTAGTAATATCGAAGAATGAAAACTACAACTTGGGATTTGCAGCACGCCGAGCAGTGCTGAACGGTGATGAAGAGTTTTCGTGTGCTATTCCACTGTCACATATCTTCGAATTCAGCAGAACTGTTAGAAAAGTTATATTTGGCGCTAAACACACAGTTGTACTTGTAAGAAAAGCCACCGACAATGATGCAATATGGCGTGCTGCTGGCGTTGATGCAGGTAATGTAACGGTGACAAAATTTTCGTTGTGAATGCCAGTAATGACTCCGTCAATCAATGAAGAACAACGGTTACTCTCCTTCATGGAACAAGGCGGTAAATCGATATTGTCATGGTTGACTATGACCACGGATAGTAATGCTGCTGAATTATTCACATGGCAAATAGCATCACAGCAGGTAGTGTCAGTACCACGACATATATTCATCGCACTTCAGGAAAATGCAAGAGTGGATTCACAGAAACGAAATCCAATGGTGTTTGATACGCTTTTAATTCGTGAAGTTTCCTTGAGGATAAATGGGCATCAGGAACCATCCGAAGAAGTATTATTGAGTTTTGAAAATAATCATGTTGCACGTGTTTATCATCGGTTGATGACATTTATGGGGCGTGATCAAAATGTTGATTCTGGTTTACAGATATCTCAGCGAGATTTCATAACACTGTATCCGATCTATTATTTCTCACTGGAACACTTGGATTTGTTCAGACGATCAGTCGTTGATATACACTTCCGAGCTCGTATAGCTCGACTACCCGCTGGTGGTTATAGAGCAATCGCTGTTATACTCAGCGATAAAACAATGTTACTTGAAGGTGTTGGTGGACGAATGAGAGTCATTGATGTCCCAGTAGAAAACATGCAATTAAATCGCTCATGATAATTATAAATGTCATATCATCATGTTAATGTCAGATTGATTCCTGGTCAGATTAAAAAACTTCAATCAGTATCAAAAGAAAACTGTGGAGTAAAAATATCACTAAAGCGAGAACAAATCCAAGGTGGTTCAAATAAACTATCATTGTCAGAATGTCAACTCAGGCACTTCAATGAAGCCAAACGATCAAAGACCGGTATACGACTTAATCTTTCTGCGGGTGCCATTAAAGATATCGCTAAGACGGGTGGTATATTTCCACTTCTCGCAGCTATTCCAGGAATAATAGCCGCTGCAGCCCCAGCCGTTGCAAAAGCAGCTGCACTTGGTGCTGTTGGAACTGCTGCTGGGATGGTACTAAAGAAAGCAACAGGAAAAGGAATCAAAAAAGGAAAGGGTCTAAGACTACCAGGAACCCGGCACGGAGCGGGTTTAAGACTGCCAGAGACACTTCGTTGATTCTCCCCATGTCCAATTTTGATTTACTTGATGCTGCTGAAAAACTGAATATCAAAAATTTCAGAGGTGTTTTTATGCATGATCAATTACCACACAAACCAAACAATGTTGAAACTGGTATCATAAATCTTGATAAAAACTCTGGCCTGGGTACTCAATGGGTTGCATACGCGATTAATCCACGTGGAATTTTTTATTTCCATTCTTTTGGGTTGGCACCACCAAAGGAATTTTTAAAATATGTTAACAGTGATAAAATCACTGCACCAATCTGGTATTCAACATTACCAACACAAAAAATAACTGATCCACCCGTATGTGGCCGTGAAGTACTCGCTGTACTTGACGCTATTTCAAAATCTTCCAATGCACCTCATAAAGTTGTACATGAATACACCGTTTTAAACAATCTCTAATCATATAATGGTTGATATTTAAGGAAGCTCTCTGACAGAAAGAAAAAAAAAGATGATACCGATTTATTGAAGTACGCTACCAAAGACGATCTTGCTGATATTGTAAACCTGTCTGGAGTTGATCGAGATGAAGTTGTTATTTTGCAGGATAAATACGGTGTTTTAAAGACGAGTAATATCAAATGGATCGACAAAGTTCGTAGAGTTCTTGGTGCTACCACGGATAATATTCCAGTGTTTACTGACGGCGGTAGAATCAGAGACTCAAATGTATCAATCGCAACCATCAGAAATAAAATTGCAAGAAGTGTTGTTGATCGTTTAAAATCCACCTGTGATACAATGACAGGTGAACTCAACATGAATGGAAATTAAATAGTCGTTTTGAGGGAACCGACAAGTGATGGAGGAGCAGCAACAAAGAAATATGTGGATGATAAAGATATTGCAATCGATGACAAATTAACCAGGCTGCGATCTGAATATGACTTTCACGTGAATATGTTTCTAAATGTTCGCAGAATTTTTCATAAACTCAATAAAACCGCAGAAGATTTCTTCGGTAATCCATTACTCGTTGATATTAAACTTTCTGATATTAACGCGAGACTCAACGATATTATCAGTGGAATACCTAATATAGTTCAAAAAACTAATCTGATTAAAATTCCTTGCAAGCAGATCACCAACGTGGTTATTGTTGTTGTTGTGGGGCTTAACGCCATTTTTCAGCACACGATAGGCTATACATGGCGGCCAGTATTAACGGTGGAGGAAGAAGCCGGGAAATCCCCGGAAAGAACCACCGACCCACGAGAAGCTACTGGCAAGCTTTCTCACATATCCACATTCGCCGAATCCTGGACTCGAACCCACGCAGACAGAGATGAGATGGCAGTGATCCGTAACGGAGAGCACTTTAGACCACTCGGCCACTCGGGGCCTCCTCACCAACGTGGTATACACAATATCATCAGGATAATCAACATGACTTTGCGAGCGAAACGAATTTTTTAATACCTTCATAATCTACATAAAGTAGAGACTGTCTTAAGGCCTGTTGAAGTAACTTGATGAATCTGTACTCGGCTGCTAGTGATGTAATGTGATGTGATTTTGGATTTTTAACGGAGCTTTAACAATTTTTCAGTCACATCGCTACGATGTCTGCAGTGTGGCAGTTTATGGTGATGTCTAGCACTAGAGCATCATGCCGAAGACATATAGCATGATGTCCCACCCAGTCACATTATCCTGACACCAGGCCGACCAGTCCTAACACTAACCTCTTAATGTTGAGCGCCAAGCAAGGCAGCGGTTAGTTCCATTTTTGTAAGTCTTAGGTGTGACTCGGCCGGGAATCGAACCCACGACCTTCCGCATCCGAGGCGGACGCTCTAACCACTAGGCCACCGGAGCGGTCTCGGCTGCTAGTGTATATCTTCCATTATATTTCCGTTCCTGTAGATCTTCAAAATCATTTCTAATCTTATCAGGGTCCAACTGTTCAGATAATTCTATATCCTCGTCATTCAATTTTTTAATTTCAGAAATAATTGCATGAATATTTTCGGAATTCATATATAATAAATTATTTGTTTAAAATAAAATATTTTCTGAATTTGAATAAAAAAAAACTTTAGTATTTCTTGCTGCCTGCTAATATATTGCCCGTATAATTGCAATATTACACATTTCTGCCTGTTTAAAATACATTGCAGTCTGCCTCGCCAAAGAACATATGTACAGATTTGTAACAATGGTGCGTGGATCGATAAAACGGCTTAATAAATTTCTCTATCTCGCAGACAGGGTTATATATTTCTGCATTCTGCAGTCTGGACGAACGATCGATAATGACTCGTTTGTTGTGATATCGCACCCCTCCCCTCATATGGCGGAATATTTATTTGTCCATTCTGAGGTCTCTATCGTCATTACTGGACCACCACATTTATCATATATATATATATATATATATATATATATATATATATATATATATATATATATATATATATATATATTATGAATATGTTTGTGATTCAGTAAAACTTACAAACTTGATATAGAACGGTCTATTAGTCACTCTGAGGGTGTCGAATTTATTACTGTGTAACGCAATAACAAGGGAAATAACTGCTTGATTACTCTTAGCTCGAAGACGAGGTTATCTCCCTTGTGATAATTTTTCTGTATTCTGCAATCTGGCAAATTTATCTTATAATCGTCTTCGAGCTAGGGAAGGAGATTTAATAGATTGTATTTTCTGTGAAAATCCATGATAAAATTTATCTACGATTTTTATATGCTTTGAACCATCCTTTGCTGTTTGTGTTGTAAATGTACAGTACGGTGCTGGAACATCACTCATTTGAAATTTCTTTGAGTTAAGATCATCACTGGTCAATATCAAAGTCTTCATTGTGATATTTTTATATATAAATATTTATTTAATTATTTTCCCGCCCCTTGCAAGATTGATTGGTAGAATTGTCCTAGTATACATTTATCATTGTACTGGTAAAAAAAAATATTATTATAAATCTGGATAACTCCAGCGGAGAAAGCGTTTATTTGACGGAGTTATCTCCCTTCATGTGTCTGATACTGAAACGTGATTTTTTGACCGAATTTCTTTGAAAATGGTGACCTATATGTATTATTTGCGACCCGTTGTACTGAAGCACGGTGAATATCAAAATATTTACCAGCTGCCTATGTCGAAGGAAATATTATTTCTTCGCCTGTCTCTACGTTTGTGGACACAACTGACCTCGGAGACTTGCAATTAATACCGGTATTTCCTAACCTGCAGTTTTGACTTTGTGTAACAACTCGCAAATTATTTAAAGAGTTATTTTTTGGATCTCGATCAATATGATCGATTACAAATCCGTCTTCGATTATTCCACGAAAACATTCGTACACAAACCTATGTGAGTAATAATGTTTATATCCCTTGGTATTGAACTGAAGATAACCAGTATTAGTGACAACACCGACTGGTTTTTTTAATCTACATTTCCTGATTACACCATCATGAGGTGCCTCATAATTTTTAAAGATAGGATGCGTTACAAATTCATTTTGCTCCATTTATATAATAATATTATTTGACTAAATGATTATTTTGAAACTCTAGCCAGATAGTCTTCAGCATTTTTTACGGGATATTCGACTCCATCGGCGCTATTTTTTTTAATCGTAATATCGTTTCAGCTTTGTATTTTTTACCACCACATTGCACACACAACCGGGTTTATCCTCTAACCCCAACACCACACCGTAAACACGGTTTGGGTCCTAGACTCCCATGTCGAACGCATTGCATATGATATGCACAGAATTCATTTACGCATGCTTTGTTACAAGAAGCTGTATAACTTATCATCAGCCACTTACAGTTATTCTTTATTTGAATCATTAAATAATATTTTATACTTCAATTTAAATATATATTTGTCTTAATTATGATATGGAGGAATTTGAGAGATTATCTGTAATTAAGCCCTCTAAAGCCAGACTTGATCTTGACAAACTGCCGCAATCTGAAATTAGTTTTTCGATGCAAGATCTGGTTTTGGTAAATAAAGATATAACTGATCGTATCTGTGAAGCCAAAAGGGAATTTCGCGAAGATGGCGCGGATCATGTGTGGTCAACATTCAGTGCTGCAGATACTAGAATGAATGACGAGCGAGGAAGGAAGATTATTAACTACCTTGCAATCAAAAATATTTGATCCTAATAAAATTTATTGTGCAGACAGACGACGGCACTTGGATTATCCGTGATAAACGTGACCATGTCCGCCTGACACAGTCAGGACACACTGGAAATAATATTGTCACGTTAAATAAAAATTTAAAACCAGGAGCATTTACTGGTATTGACAAACCATATTATGAACGAGCGTATCCTGTGAGTGCATTTGTTTATGCGTTATATCTGCTAAATAATAAACCAAATGTCGATGATCTTAAACCGATGAAACTGTCCTTGACAGAATCAAGGATAAATTGTGTAGCCGAGCTAATTACAGAACACTTCACAAACGCGATGCGTGGAAAAGGTTTAACTGATCTAAGACGTAAAAATAAATAAATGGGCAAAAAAAGTTAAAGATACCGGAGCGTCTATCATAAACGTTACTGAATTAGGAAAAAGATTGAAATTCCCAATAACAGTGAAAACACTAACCGGAGAGATTTTGTACGAATCTAAATATAACTCAAGAGGAGCTCCGATAACAATTATTGATCATAACGCACATGCATGGACATCGGCCGTAACAATATTTCCACGAGATCGAACTGTTAAATTATATAATGATTATGTCTTTGATTTTATCAGAAATATTAGTAAGAGTGACCCTGTATAGGTGTGGTTATTTCAGAGTTCAGAATCAGTGTATGATCAGTTTGTCCGTCCTAATGGAGAAATTTATCGTGCAGAATCACTCCATGAAGAAATGAAAAAAATTGCATTAAAATATACTCCTGACAATATCTTAAAAGTCAGAAGTTGAACAATTAATGAATAATTGTTTTACCTTTCCATCAGTTGTTGCACATGCTGCTCAAAAGAAGAATTCATGGTCACCGACAAGATCGGAATTTCTTGTTCATGTCCAACATAGTTGTATCGAATACGGACACGGCGGATTGTGGAATACTGAATACGAATATAATGACGTTATATCAGTTGATATGGTAGCATGTTATCCTGGAAGGTTTCTTGGATACGGAGAGTATTCTGAGTATTTTAAAAGATTTGGACATCCAACACACGAAATGACAAGGGTTGCAATAAATGGTCCCTTACCAGATTTTGATTTAACTGGAATTGCCTGTGTAGAGTCGTTTGAGTTTGTAGATAATCTGCATCCGATTGTTTATATTTGGTTTGGAAGACATTTCTCAGGAAAACATTGAGTTCCAATAGTACTATTACGATACATGCTCGATGTAGCGATATTGATATCGTTAGTTGTAAGTGAAGCGATAATAACATATCGTCCGCAAAAACAAGTTTGGTTACCACAACCAAAGAAATATTCCCTGACAGAGTCAGGTGATGAAAATCCTGATGCGACTGATTATGAAAATAAGGTTGCAAAAGATCTCGGCAGAAAAATAATCGGTAAATTTACTCAGGGTGTTTCATGTGATCATAAACGACATTGTACAAGATTAATTATGGACGATGCCGAACTCGATTATATAATTGCTGACACAACAAACAAAGGTACATTTATAAGTCGAAGTAATGCTTATTTGTCAGACGGAACTAAATTAGGTAGAATTGTGAGCTATACTGATGGTGAGTCACCGCAGTTTACTCATTTATGATCTTCGATGCTCGCGTACGTTTCAATAAATTTATTATCAATGATAAACAGGTTTCCTCTGATCGCAGTTAGAGTCGCCACTGATTCATTTTATATAAATAAAAATACACGGATTTGTTAAAACCTTTACTCGGCGTTAATGAATCCTGGGGTGAATGGAGAATAAAACATGAAAATATACTTGGTTATTCTGAATCCGCCGACGTTGAAATCAAAGAAATATATTACAAGAATAATAATCAAATATCAAAATCATCGGCACCATCTGTGCATGATCCTGTGGCCAGACATAAAACCGTTTATCTCAATGGGTGTGGTGGTTCTGGTAAAACAACACGTGCGATTGAATTAACGACGTCAACAAAACAAACTTCGCAAACGATCCAGTAAAAATTGTCCCTTCAGTCGAAAAAGCACCTGCCGGTGACAACCTAGGTGTCCAGCACAACAGTAGAGTTTTGTACGCCGATGTTATATTGGCCAAACAAACAAAACCCCGAACGTATATTTTCACATGGCAGACACAAAAACACCGACATGATTTATATGATACATGTTGCTAAAGTGACAGTCGATAGTATTCAGTGGGGTTGGCGTGCACGAGTTAAGAAATATTTTCCCGATATTGTGTGCTTTCGACATGACGTGGAATCCGTTTCAAATTTAATTTTCAACACGTAATCGCGATCTATAGGATCTGCGCAGGGAGTTGTGATCCTGAATTTAACAATTATGCTTGGTCGTCACCGCGTTGGACTGAACCGTACATGTTATTCGCTCTAGTCAGATTAAGGATCAAGCTAACCATTTGACGCTTCGGCGTAAATAAAAGTATAAATGGCACAGCTACAAAAAGAAATCATAGATGATTACATCTCCGCAAGCAACCTCGTCAAGGTCATGTCAACTCAACAATACATCCCTGAAGAGATCATCAAGGGTTTCATTGTGACATTTGCCTCGTTGATCAGCCCAGCGAAGTAAACATCGGGACAATTGATGAAAGTCGCTAAAACAACTGACGATGGGCACAGCGGAGAAATCTAGTCCGGCTGTGGTCGCCACAGAATTAATAGGACAGTTGCCAGCACAAGCCGTAGACGCGGCTGAAGATAACCACCTGTGGTGAAATTCGTTGCCGAACAAGTTTTTAATCCAGAAGCTTGTAAAATTACATGTAAAGACTTTGTTGAATTTGCTTTAACTCGATACAACAATAGGAGATTGTATTTATTAGCAGAAAAAATTTAAACCATTTCGGCGTAATCTTTGGTTCCAATGGAATTTAATGGGAATCGTATAAAGCAAATAGTAATGACAGGGTGTATCAAAACTTTCTTGTTGGTGACAACATAAGATTAGCATCCAAAGTATGAACTTAAAAGGGAATATTCGCTTTTCAGACACCGATGCCAATATGTATCATCCCTGACGATGCAGAGCATAACCCTGTAACGGAAAGTTCAACCCAGCCAGAATTTACCATAGTATTTTCATCGGGAATAAAAGCACCAGCAGGATGGGATGGGGAGGGGGAACCTCCCTAAATTGCACTTGTGTCGCTGCGCTTGTATTACAGATGGCCAAACATCGATCGAAACCATTTAGAGGTTTCCGCGAAAGGAACACGCTGATGTTTTACCGCGATGATAACCCTTCCCCCTACCTCCAGACGATAAATTAGTTTGGCTCAAAGTAGGCCTGCCCACTGGAGTGTACGAAATATAAACAATGAACGAAAAACTTAAGTTGCGAATAAAAGAAATTATCCGCGCATAGAATCTAAAATAGTTATATGCGCTGCCGAACCCACCTGGAGTTTCGCCGTGGAAATCCTCAAATGGGGAAAAACCCTGTTTGACATAGCTCCATTATCGATCAGAATCGTGTTGGGTTGGTCCTGAAGACATCAATGAAATTCCAGAAATAAAAAAATATACTTTTCACAAATGTTGCCGGGTACGGCTACCACCCCAGCACCTGGTATTGTTCAATTTACTTCGGCGCCGTCTATCAACTGACCTGTGACGCTATCACGGGAGGGTATCCCAGCGACAACCGCACGCAAGCGGTGCGATGATATATCTTTGTATAGTTTGATTGAAGGGTAAATCTGCACCAGAAAATAATTTGAGAACCGATTAAGTGTGAATCTGAATTGCAATTAATCTCATCAGTGGTCACCGGTCAGTGATCTTGTGAAAGAACCTAAAATTGCTTGTGGATTTTATTTGCCAAACAAATCTTTAAGGTGAACTACAAGATATACACCTCTTCCTTTTTCATGTGTATTGCTATACACTGGCTCATATTAATTAATCAAAAGGGCTCAAAGAAGAATATTTTCTTCTCTGTCTCAGTCTCAGAAATGACTCAGTCTTTAAAGAAACAAAAAGTTACTAATAATTCTGAAAAGGAGAATAAATCTCCTGAAGTTCTATTAAGTCTTAAGCATATATTGCTTCTTGAAAAACAAACAATCCCAGCTATGAGGTAAAAACTCGAAAACAAATGACTCTTTGGATTTTCATTTGACTCCTGAGATTCTGGTATCAAGGGTCAAATGACTTCTCGGTATTGAGATCTGTTGAGAACCCTGACAAGTTAAAATAATTATGACTAAAAGCTTAGATAATATGGAAGCTCAGTTAATTTGGAGCAGGTAAATGAATGTAAAGTTAGGTTAGAAATTCAGTTTATAGATTGAAAGCAGACAGCAGTAGATTTGGAAATTCATGTACAAATCAGCCATCTTTGCCAGTCACAGTGGGTAACTTTCTGCAACCTATTATGAATATAACCGGTATTCAGTTTCTCCTTTGCAAAAGTTTTCTTTGCTAAACTGAATGTACTAGTTGAGGTATAACATTGTACTAGTTTCGAAACTTATAAACGAATTTGATTTATTTCACTTATTGTGTTGGTGCAAATAAATCCGTCTGTTTTAAAGGGTCCAAATATTGAGCTGAAGCTGAGGAACTAGATTGGCACTTCAATTTCACAAGTAGTTGGTGATTTTGGCAGCATAAACATGGACATATTTATATAATATTTTACCAGAAAGGGGCTGCACTATGAAAATTATGGATCTTGCTCTCGATTAAATTTGGTCTTTATCTCTTATCTATGCTCTTTGCTAAAATTCATTTACTCTTAATTATTTTCCTTTTCAAGCCAATAAATCGTTTAGATGCTAAATAATCTTTCTCTCAGAAACTGGTTCCCATTTGTCATTAATTTAACTTTGAAATATAATATAGCAGCAGCTGGCAGGGACTTTGAACTGAACTTCAGAATACAATAGAAAGACCTCATCACTGCCAATTACCAAATTTGTTGTTTGAATTTAATCAGTTGCCATCTAAAATATTTGATCTTCTGTTGGCAATTATAGTGATCACTAGTGCCAACATAGAGAGTTCGTTAGTAGATGATAACACAAGATGTTGTAATATGACAAACCAGTGAATATTAGAGGAAAAGACTATTTTGGATGAAAAGTTTGCATTAATTGCATCATTATTGAAAATAAAAGGTCAGAATTCATATTATCAGATACGTGATAGTGATGGTATACCCCCTCCCCCAGACAAAGTTTTCCGCGCGCGCGGGTATATCTGATTTAGGGTCTGTTTGGTCGCTAGAGAGTATCTATGACCTTTATGATATTTCTTGCGAGCGCAGTTTGAGAACCTTTAGTGTCTGAATGATTCATGCTTTTGAGAAAAATGGTCAACTCGCCCCTCCCCCTGCTAGCCTATCTGTGTTGCTCTGCCATAAAAAATATAAAAAATAAACCAAACCTCTCTCCGAAATTTTTAATTAGCCTCAAGTGAGCTGTGTTATAATAATGTTTATAACTGTTGGCAACGGACTTTTTTTTAAAAACAACTCGAAATTCCAGGTTCACGAGTCGGAAAGTTTCGAACAGTAAATAACCAAAGGAAATAACCACTCTGCATCATCACCGCTTTGTAAGCGCCTCTGCTATCATGCGATTTACTATCTGCTTTTAGATATTATCTCTATTCGACTAGCTTGGAGGGTATGTCTTTATGTTTAGAGTAACATAAAGGCTTCAAACATTTTGCCCCATTTTTTATTTTAATCAGTTACTAAGGTCAATCTAATATATGTCTTGATTGTAATTTAAACGAAAGTAAAATTCTTTCCCCAAAGAACGTGTTAAGGTGTGTTTTAGCTCAACGTAAAATTGCCAGTGTTTATTCAAGCACTTCGTTGTCAAATCTTTAGTTTCAGAGGTGCGTGGTTTTGCATCATGTCAGTCTCTTCAATTTCAGAAGAAAATAAATTTTTCCAGTGGTCCGCAATCACACAATGCCTAAACAGAAGTGATGGTTTTGAAAAATAACGGAACTCAAGCAATATGAACATTCTCAGCCTTTTCCATCAAGTCTACATTGCGTAAACGGACAGCAATGTTCCGATTGTATTTAAATTTGCTTCCTTTATTGAAGCACCGTTTTGTGCGGTTAGAGGCACATACCGTTTTTAAGCAGTATTTAATAGTGCAAAATATGGAAGTGAAAAGTATGTTTGTGCTTTGAAAGAAAAATAAAAAAACACGTTCCTTGCGAAAAAAAAAATCCCGCTGGATGATCTCATACATCTTTATCTTTGTGTGGTGTATTGTTTTCCAGGAATGTCACAATTCTAACACTATATAGGGAAATAAAATGAGACAAAACATTATCAAGCCAGGCTTTTTGTCCTAATCTGAACAAATAAGATAACTGAACGCGTAAACAACTAATAAAATGCCATAAACAGTTTGTAATTTCAATCACACCAAAAATGATCGTATTTATTAAGCATTCAACGTTTTGGGAAATTACATTATTAGTCCTAAATATTTTCGTCGTGTTTGAATTTTACAGGGTTAGACATTTTACAAGATTTACCGTATTCACTGATTTGTCACAGAAAAAAAAAAAAATAATGAATTGCCAATTTAAAGACAGAATATGCTCCGTTTCGAATTCGGTTCCTCCGATCCATGCCGGCGTCTGTTTCTCAGCCGATTTGGATTGTGGTAAGGTACCTGTAATGAAGTCACAAAAACAACATCTTAAGTGAGACTGTATAAAGCGGGCATGTTGGAAGGAAATGTAATTTCCGTAACAAAATATTTTAGTCTAGAGTAGTGCGAGTGCATAAGGCAGGTTAAAAGACTGAAGTAAGATTAGTTTATATTCATTCAGTTGCCGTTGTTTGAGCTCACACAGTAGTGTTTTGTTTTTCGTTTTGAAGCCTTATTAAAAAATGAAGTTCATGTATCCACATCAGCAACACCCCTTTGTTATCAGTTATGAAATACAGTTAATGTTGAGATAATAGTCGTGTGTAAAGATAAAATATTTAATGTTGTGTATATTGTTCGACCTACAAATAATAACGCTGTACAATAAACATTCATTTTCTTGTTTCCTCGCTAATCTTAAGATTTAATATTTAAATTATTTCGTTGTTGGACAAATTTGCTGCTGTATTTCTGTACACCTCTCTCTCCATAAGCGCAAGCTTAAAAAGTATGTATAAAAATGCATTACATCGAATCCCGCCTTCTGATTAAACGTTGATTAATTTGCGAAATCTTTACTCAAGCTGAAGTATTATTCTGGTAAGCGTGACAAATTACGGCATATGCCTGTCATGAACTACCAATGAAAACCACGAGAAAATTACTTATCACTAAAATCCCGAACATTTTCGGAACCTCATTTGATGCATACCGTATATATCAGTTTTTAACTTAGGTCCAATTTGAGAACAGCCACTCAGAACTTGCAGATGAAGTATGCACTGGAAGACCAGGGTCTACGCTGCTGGTTCTACTATTAACTTTAGGCACAAACAGCGTAGACCATGGTCAACTTTTGTTGACTCCAAACCTTATTCGAAAATATTCTGACCAATCAAAAGGCTGCATCGGTCGATTTGAGTTACTCGAAAAGTAAACTTCTAATCTACGTGAGCATTATGTGATGGCGTATCTGTGTCGACTCTTTCGAACTATCAGGCGAAAGTAGCCTATCTCACCAGCTTTTACCCTGCAGTAAATAAGCGTTAGGGTCTAATACTCGTACCGATCACGGAACAGAGCTGTGTTATCTTTTAATACTACCGAATCCATCATCCGTCTCGGCTTTAATATTGGAAGTGTGATGACGTCATCAGCTGTAATTTCTACTATCCTAACTTTAACTAGATATTTCTATTCAGGAAATTTATTTAAAATTATCAAATAATACAATCTGAAATAAAATGCAAGTTAAACATTTTATTTTATGAAATTGCTTTCAGACTGTTATTCAGCCCGTGGTAGAATCGGCTACTTCCGCCTGATGGAGTCCTGTACAAAGACTTGGTGACCGTAATGGTGAAAATAAAGGTTAGTTCACAGTATTTGATTCATGTGATGGCCGTCCGAGAGTTATGCGTTGGTACATTACTGTATTTTGAATGGATATGTGTAGCTTTTCAGTCTTTTGGCGATTCTGAAGCGATAAAAGACGCGTGACAAAAGTGGAAACGAGCAGAGGCTGGTGTCACGCTTGCACTCCATGTGTTAATTTATAGTACCGATAAGGTGACGCTTGCACTCCATGTGTTAATTTATAGTACCGATAAGGTGATTTCGTGTTGTCAGAGATTTCATCGAATTTTGTTGATAAAACGTCAGACTCCTGTGGTCAAAAGCATCTCAGCTATTTCTGCGATGCAAAAGATATGCCTCGGATATATGTCGGCGTAGTAATTTCCAGAAAAATCGTACATTTTGTTCGTCCGGAATGTCTAGGCCTACGCCAAAAAAAAAAAAAAATAAAAAATAAAAAAAATACTAAAGAATCTCTTCAGGCCACCTTGGCGGTTTCTACGATTGCATTTACGCAGGACTGACTGCGAAATAATTCGATGCATTGCCGTCTGGCTGGTCAATCGTTGTTTGCGTAAATAACCGAGGTGGTCCGAATTACAAAAGATGCCGAAAGTGGTGATGCAATGAGATGCCAAAAATAATGTTCGACGCGAGTTATTAGAAATGAAGAGAGATAGCGGGAAACATAAACACCACCAACTCCCGTTGAATGAATATATGAGTACATTTTGTTTTTATTGCTGTATGCACGAGGCTGAATATGAACCAATTTCCCCGATTCTCTGGTGTGGTTAAGCCATCCAGTATGCAATATTTCATTTTGGAAAGATTATTACATTATTTTATCAGGTCCACGTGAAGGAAGTGGTGATTTTGTTACGTCCAGTATGAGTAGGGGTGTCTCGTGTAATGCGGAGGCTACATGTAAATTTAATGTCAGTAAAAAGCTCATGATAGTTTGTGTTTAAATATTGTTTTAATCATGATGACTCTAAATAAAGCCAATGCAGTCGTATTTTAACACTTTAAATATTGTTTTAATCATGATGACTCTAAATAAAGCTAATACAATCGTTTTAACACTTTAACACGAGGGAGCTACAAACCACAAAATTCATATTCGTCTTATTGTAGCAGTGAACATACGTCTGACATTTCACCTCGACTCATTTTTCAAGTTAAGCCAGGACGGAAATAATTGATTCTGATGTCTTGAGGAGAACTAAAGTGATTGTGTTGTCACTTTGAATTTATAACAATGCTTGGCATTGTCTTTTTACGCAACAGGCACTTCTCTAAGTCATACACTTTTGTAACTGATCACATGTTGGATGGATCGCCTCCGTCTTTCAGCTAAATTTACCATTGACAGCTAAATGTAATGAAGAATAGCCGCAAATAGAAGTATGAATTAGTTGTGAAGACATTTGAATTAAGTCAAATCAAGCTGCCTCGGCGAACTTTCAGGTTGCTTTGATTAGTGATAAGCTGGATGAACAACCCACCCATATCATTACTAATATTTGATTTCACGTCATCGCCCTTACTTGTCCGGTTTGCAAGGCATGAAGCGACTGAGAGTACATAACTACTCCTTACACGGGACACCAGTCTCTTGCAGGTTAACTCCTTACCTGCCAGGTCAACGGAGACAGTCAGGCTTGATACCAAAAGGAATAATAGTACTAAATTTTACGGTCACCTAATTTCGAACAATTTGAGGCTATTTATTGAGGCAGATGCGACATAAAGGTCCACTAAAAGTCATAACAGGTAAAGCTGTTTCTCATTGAAGGTCCACAAAGATACTCACCCCTAGATCTCGCGCGTTATCGTAAAAGTATCTGTCAACACTGGGTTGGTTCCTTGGGAAGAGGAAACCGTAGATCCCCAAGCGTCGGGTGGTGTGGAGTCTCGGGGGCCCCACCTGCCACACTTCCTCCTGATCCCCGTGCCGGATTCGACTATCAATGTTGGCACTTGGTGGAGATTGCCTGTGAAATGATTTAACAGAAGATACGTCACGTCCGGCGTAAAATAAAAATATGCGTGCATGTGTATATTTGTTTGTTTTTTATTCGCCGTTTTAGCAATAAAACAGTTTCACATATCACACAGGATAAAATCACTTGTAATACACTGCAAAAATAAAGAACGGGCAAATGTCAGCATGCCGTACTTGTAGTACTTGGGTTATACAAAATCCATATCTTTCGACTACCAAAGTATGACTGAATTTAAACGTTCCGCGGAAGCATGGTACTGCATTGGGTCAACCTGACCTGGCTTCTAATTAGCAATGTTCATGAACAACAGTGTTTATTAATAGCTTAAATCGTTATTATACACTGATAAAATAATCCTGAACATGCATCAGCTTATATTGTAAAGATTGACTTATAACAGAAAAACTAAAAAAAAAAAAAACAAGGATACATTTCTAGTTACCACAGGAATCTGAATTGTTTTGTTATTTTCCTAAAGTAATCCCGATTCTTCCACATGTCTCTTTTCATTCTCTCTCTTATTGATTGTACACCGCTTATATCGAAGTTGGTCCAATGTCGATTAAATGAGCAAAGCTCTCCGTCTAGTCCAAGTTTGCTGACGCTCTGGAACCTCGTAGACTCCCTAGCTTGAATTAATCAAGGGGTCCACAATACATCTAAACTTTCCCATCCTAACTGGAGATTTTTCAAAATTGTTGTTGTTTGTTTGTTTTGTCTTTTGGGTTGTTTTTAGGGTTGTTGTTGTTGTTGTTGTTGTTGTTGTTGTTGTTTTGATCGATCTTCAAGTAATAGATAATTAAGCTCGGAGATTTTAAAACATAGTTCAAGTGAAATTGAAAGCTTATATAGAGCATCCATCGAAATGGCCATTTTAATTCTAATAAGAGTAGAGGATTTCCTCGATTAGAGAAACTTTGTGATTTATTGAGGAGAACACAATAATCCTTCACTCTGTAAGTTCGAAGCATGCGGACACCTGTCTACTATTTTTCCTCCACTTGCGCAGACAATAAATCCACACGTGTACATGAGTGCTTATGATAAATAATATTTCGTTGACTGCGACATTTGACTGAAAAAAAAGTTAATGCACATTTATCGAAACACGTTCCATCGAAACTTCCATAATCTCGAAATATTTAAATTCTTGTCATCTCTTCTGTCATAACTCAAAGTTTTAAATTATGAAAGCCTGCGAGAACAATAATTGGTTTTGTAAGAAGTCGATTTTCCGTCCAAGTGTCACGGTCTATGAAGTGTTGTGGAAACAAGTATCTTCTTCAAGATATTTTTTGTTATTGTTTGAAGATGACATTTTTAATAATTGTAGTAAAACTAGACCAAACGTAAATCTTACCTTGCTTTGCTAATGTTCAGACGCCGCCGTTTCATGTTCTGAAGGGAGACGAGTGTACTTAAGGTGGGTTCCATGCATTCTAACCAGAATGAGGCTGGGATGTCGTCAATCATTGGCTCAATTCCACATGCGCGTTGTGCTAACGCACTTCTTATTGCATTGCTCTCCATGAGAGGCTTCCAGAATGACGACTTTTCGTAAATTTCTTCCAATGATTCGTTTCCACATTCAAAGTCACTATTTTCGAATCCAAGGCATATATTTAATACAGGACTCTCAGTAAATAATGGTGCAAGCAGGCCCTCCTGTTCAAGTACTGCCTCATAGGTGTTTGGTTCAAAGCCTTTGGGATTCTTGGTGGAATGAGGAAGATGTGGTTTATATTGTCCTGTGGAATGACGAGTTTTCTTCGTTCTGAATGGGAAACAAATCCTCTGGAAGAATTTGGAGAAGACATTCTCGTTCTTCGACGACTTACCTTCGCTAGACATGGTGACTACTGCACGGGGCTCTGCGGCATTTCTGCCAGGCCTGAAAGTAATCATACAAATTATATAATTATATTCTGAAATTCTTTAAGCTTTGAATCGCTGTTTGTTTGGGATTTTTAAATCTTCTTTAGTTTGTCAGCTAGTTAAGTATCTAATTTAAGCAGCACATGTCTAAAAGATAGCTTTTACAAAATTGAACATAATACATTTATTCAGCATGTGTCTTTTGTTCTACCACACATCAACGCAACTAAGTTATTAGTGCCAAGTCATTTGGAGTATAGAGCCTTTCCCAGTGGCAAACTACGGTAGCCAACCTGGGTTGATCCAATGGTAGAATTCAACTCGCACCCTTTCAATCGCGAAACCGGCACGCTAACCGCTGAACCAAAGGTTTGGGAAACAATTCATCTGCGCATATATAAATCGTACTCCCGATTATCACCATTAAATTTTTTTTCGTTTGGTTTTGCTTCTTGGTTTATTTGTCAGTCAATTTGTTAGCTTCTAAATCAATGGACCTTTTTCTTACCTAACAAGCAAGGTTTGTCAGATTGTTAGACAATTAGCTGGACAGTCGTGAATATATCACCTGTTTCTCTAAAGACATCAAGCAACCATACAGAAGATGGTGTCAGCGTTAAAATTTGTTGAACCAGTATATATATATATATATATATATATTTGGCAACAACCTACTTAGCAGCAGCAGCAGCCTGGCATGTATGTATGTAACCATATATATATATATACTGAAGTTCAAGAAGGCGCTAAAAGTAAAGGTACTTACGCGTTTATCCTCAAATCTAATGCGAATATTTGCAATATGTATCCGAATATTAACAATACCTTTTGTGTATATGCAATAATATTGCAAATAAACGCGATGAAGTTATGTTGATTCGCAAAATGTATTGCAAATAATGTAGAAATGTACCAGTTTGCAATAATGTTAACAAATGCACATATCACATTGAAATTCACAACACCGAAATGATGGCTTTCACGGTAAAATGAATAAAACGCAAATATTTTGTATAAGTAGTTTATTTCATTCATTGCGATGTATGTTACTAAGGTGGCAACCCCCCCCCCCCCAAACAACAACAACAACAATAAACATTTTTAAAAAAAATTAAAACAAACACTATTAATTTACTGTAAAATTAAACTCTTCGAATCATGTACCCGTCGTTTTTGGAAACATATCTTAAACTTCATATTCTGACAATAAGACCACTTCCTTTTGAAAAGAAAAACTCCTAGAGAATCATCTACGATTTACCTAAAAAATGTTGGCATATGTGACAGTACAGTTTAAATGCGGTGTTGTTTGAAAATTTGGTCAATTTTCGAAATACATTAAAGCGCTTCAGACGAATTAAATTTATCTGAAAAACGTAGAGATCATTGCACCTAATGGACTTCGCGTGCTTAACCTTACTGTTGATTTGCTCGCCAAAAATAGGCCATACAGGGGTTCCTCAAGGGCACCTTGCTATAGAAGGAAATGCTTGCTTACCGAAAATGAATGAAAATGTCTGTAAATGAATATTAAGAGGTATTGTGAATTAATTATATCATTGAAACTATTGACGTCATTTAATTTATTATGAATTTATCTTTTAAGAAAAGGATGCGTGTGAAATTGGAAATAAAATTATTGATAAAAGCTACATCTCCAGAACAGGGCCACCCCAACCATATACCCGCCGGGCTTTAGGCGTCCAGTTAGACGGAATTGGGTCTTTTGGGGAGGGGGCACCAAAGTCACAGCTTGCCTTAGGCACTAAAAACAGTCGTGCAGGCCCTGCTCCCAAACACATATGATTGAACATGGTTGTGTGCTCCCGTGTGTCCAACAATGGTCAAGAGTGGGAATCCATTGCTTAATCGCTTTAAACATAATTTAATTGTTTCAAATATAATTAAATCATTAAAAATATAACAAGAAAATAGTAAGTTGAGTTATGAGGAGTCTTTCACATCCTTAATTAAAATACATTTGGCAGTTAATTTTTAGCATACTTTTAACGACTAAAATTAGGATGCATACCAAGCAGGGAACCAGACTAAGAAAATTTAAATGGACTTGACGGCTTTTTTTCTACCTTTCCTTTAAGTCCGCGGACATCAAGAAAATTGCGTAAAAAATAAAATATAAAAAGAGGCGCCGGTCTGCATAATCTGTCTTATCTCCCTATATGTTGATAGAGCGCATTCAAAACCGAGAACTAAGTTTCGCGCCGATATGTATTGGCTATTTGGCACTAAAGTTAACAAATGCAAAGATATTTGGCACTAAAGTTAACAAATGGCAAAGATGTTTGTCACTAAAATTAACAAATGCAAAGATTAAACTGCAATTCATAAACACTGGAATATGAACTATAAATGAAAATGAATACAAATGTATATTTTATAAATGAGTAGTTAATTCCTGTACGTTTCTGCGACGAAAGTTCTTTTTTTTATTTCTATTAAGTTTCGTTGATATTTAGGCTTTCGTATCAGTTAACACCAGTACTGGCACACCGTGAATGTTTTCGTGCTAACTTTACGAACACTTCCATTTAAATGGAAATGGTACGAAAGGGACCCGATAAATTGTTGTACCAGAAAAAGTAAAATAAAACATAAAAAGGACGAGATCAATATCAGCAGACAATTCATAACTTTATGTATTGATTATTTATAGGATTTAATATTTATTAATACAATAGCTTTAATGATATTTAAATAAAAGAGTAAGGTTTTATTACGAACCGTCTATTGGATATTCTATCGTTATCAGACGGCTTTTGAGAACAAATCTTTATTTTTATGTCTGTAGACATTAAGGCCTCTTTTGGCCCCTCCTTAATGTCTGCGAGCTTCAACGACGATAAGATCTACTACACCTATTGCTTGGAAGACATCCAGGATTTGTCTCTTTCGAAACTTACAACCACATCAAATCTGCGATACAAAAGTTTACATTTTTAATAAACCCGCGAAGATGTACTACACCATGATACTTTGTGCGGTCATGTGTCCTGCTGGATTAGAAATAGTGATCTTTTGAAACTCACTGGTCATAAAGGACATGTTCGTTTGAACCGACAAAGCCCCAGAATTTTAACTTCTTGTGGAACTATAAATCAAATACCGAAAACTGGGCTCTGGTACCCTCGGTGCCTGAGTCAAAAGTAAATTTGCGTATGAAAGCTCTGGCGTGGTCTGAAGAAAGGTTCAAGATGAAAGCTTGTGGTTCCTTTTGGGATGGTCATGTAACAAAAAAAGGGTGGGTTTTTCTAAGACAGGTAATGTTGAAAAATTTACTTTTTAAAGGGGGTTCATACCTATACACTCATGGCAGTTACGCCATCCCCCACCCCATCTCTTCTTAGATGACAACTTGTATACAACCTGTATGCAAAATCTGAAGCTATCCTTGTATTCTCCTGTATCAGTAATTTGCTGTGTGCGGCTCCAACATGATGCAGATACGGCTTAAGCCAAATGTCTTGACGACGCTCAGCTATAGTGACGTCATCATAAAATCCTAACTTGTGACGTTATTGATGATGTAAATCGGAATTATTTGAGACTGCCTAATTCATTGCTTTTTCACTTGTAAACGGCATATTCTTAATGTTTATTTTAATAAAACTGGAAGAAAAATCTCATGGATTAGTTCTTACTTTGTAGGAAATGAAAAGTATTGTGCGAAAGGAAATATTTAATGTATTTGAAGCTTTATTAAAGGAAAAATAAATAACCTGACATCAAAATATCATAAAGCAGAAATTGACATAGCTCCGTAATTTCCTATATTTAATATAATTCAGAGACATCAACACGTTATGTTTTGTACGTTTTACACTCTATAAGATGAAAATAGCGAAGGAAAACTATAGGCCCTATTGCTTTAAAGCAGTGAGCTTTCTGTCAGCAAACAGAGTTTTGGGAGTTTTCTCCGAATAAAGGTTGTTAAATACAATTTTCATTAGATTTCACACATGGAAAGTCGCTTTCAATTACCCAGCGGCGTAAAAATTCTGTCAAAATTTCTGCTACGGGTTCAAAACTTAATTTACATTGTTATTTATTATTTAGGCGATATGAGCTAGTGTAATACCTGAGATATTATAGGTCTGGGCGACGAAAAGGGTATTAGAAGACAAATCGAGGGCGATTAGCAC